>VVAS01048671.1:11877-22243 GCA_015103295.1 Ptychochromis oligacanthus
TCCTCTTACAGTGACTTGGCATGTTGCTTCTCTTTGCTCTCTGGCCCAGCTTGCTGAATTATGCACAATGACTTGCAACTAGCTCACACTCATACACACTACAACTTTCTTGTTGCCTTCATTGCTCCTCAGCGTTGGCCTTCAGCTCTGAAGATAAGAACTCTTGACACTCAGCCTGCCAGGATTTAATTGCTGAAGCCCACTTCACCCTCTCAAAGCCAGGCCTTATTCACCCAGGTCCCCCTGCTGACAGAAACCCGCATTTGTCTCCACTGTGCCATTGCTTGTGTTTTCTTTTCTCCCTTATCTTGAAAAGAAAGAAAAACCTGGATAAGGAGTGAGTTGGTTGGAAAGGAGAAAATGTGTTTATTCCTTTCATTTGTCTTTCTGAGACTCTAAGGCGATGTTTTTCCCCTTTTATTGCGCAGACGTTTCCATGGTCTTTTTTTTGTGTGTTTTCTTCTTACTGTTTCGGGCTCTTGGGTGATACCGTGCATTAATCAACATGTCTTCTTCTAATACGGACCACAAACCTGCACTCAGGCATAAAGAAACCACAGAAGTAAGGACAATCATTGTATAACAGACAGGGTCACATTCAATCCATTGTCGGTTCATAAACCTAAAATAAACTTCCTCACTTTTTCAAACTCAGCTGCTGCCTGTCTCAGGAATATCTCAAGTGCACAGGGGAGAGAAAAGGAAATTACAACTCTAGAAAGGAGAAGGAAGACAAAAAGGGAGGGGGCATTCCTCAAAATTTTAATCTCTCTCTCAGCCCTCCACCTCCACTCACAGGAGTTAGTCAGTACCAGAGCATACTGGATCCATGCTGTACTGACACCACAACTGCACCTTATCTTAACCTTCAATCTGCACAAGTCACTTGCATCCAAAGAGAAAGAAAGCAGGAGAATCTAACCTATCAAGCTACAGTTTATCTGTGATCTGGCTATATTCACAGGGTAAATTCCTCCCTGTCCACCTCCACCACTGTTTCTCCTCCATTGGGTTATCAGATGTGCCTGGCCCACTTTGGAATGAGGCATGCTCAAATAAACATTCTGCCCTGGGGAGCTACGGTAGAATCACCACGATGAGTTTCTAAGAAAAATATTCTCAGTTTTATCTGCATAGCTTACTCTTCTCTCAAAGCTGCCTTGATGTAGTTGTATATTCTGGCAGTGAACCCTTATACCCGTCTCTGGCCCTGATATACTGTAACAAAGTAAAGTTTCTCTATCTCCAAAAGGAATGAGGCCATTTTTGGACAACTTCTAACACTTAATATATTTTTCTATATATTGTAGAGTGGATTTAGTGTTTGTTTTGCTGTAACATTAGCTGTGTGTACCCTCTCTGACACACATGCAATATCATGCACTGAAACTGAAATGGGGCATCCCACAGACAGTGATGATATGAAAACCTGAAGCCATCTGCATGCGCTCCAGCTGTTGTTTGATTCTCCTCTTTATCTCCTGTTTATCTTCCCAAATCCTCTTATTTTCCCTTTTTCTATACACATACGCAGCACGGCAGCCACACTTTCTTTTCCCCTTTTCCACTGAGACTTCCATGATTTCTGAGTAGTGTAATGAAACCTAGTCTCCAAGACTATTTCTGGCCTATGAACTTATGACTTGAATTTTTGTTAAGTACAATATAAACTCTTAAGTCTAACAGAAGAAAATAAAGTGCTCTTACTCTGGACGTGACCCTTAACAGCTCTGTATATATCACCTGTTTAAGTGAATACCCCTAGTAGTCAATGTGTGTATTTAGCTATAGGCACCAGGAAGCTAATGCCATCAGATGTTATTGCTTTCTAGACAAGATTTTCCACATACAATTGCAACACAAGGGGGATCTAACTTTCTGTTTGGCTGGCAAAGTTGGACAATTTTTTCATGCTGTTAGCAGGTGCAGGCTCTGAAAACTAGTAAGCTGTTTTGCTTAATCAAGCCCTAAGGTTTGAGTAGGTTCATTTCATTAACATTTGGCTGGACAGAACAACAATTCTGCCTTTTTGGAAAGAGTTGGCAGTGGGAGTTCAAGCTTATGCCATGGTTGCTTTTAGTTTATACACTGGAGAAGGAAATAAGAGATTGGGGAATCTTTCCAAGGAGGTTGCAATTTCAAGGAGGAGCGGAAAGAAAAGTATGCTGAAAGGGAAGAAAAATAAATGCCATGGCTGTGGGGTGAAGAGATGAGATTCGCCCTTCCTCTGGCTCACTGATGCAGCCTTGATGTCTTCTCCAAGTTCTGACATTGGATACAATGATATTTTTTTGTTGTTTTATTAAAGTGTTTTATTAAAAAGTGAAAAGAAAGATAAGTGAGTGAACTTGAAAAAGTAGGAATTATTTAAGTTTACATCTGCTCTTTTGCTACTGTAACATGTACTAGGGTAAAAGTTAACATTTTGCATTAACAGGACAGACAAAACTGGCCTTAACGCCTACTGTGTGGGAAAGAAAACAACAGCAACACTTGACTTTAAACCATATATTTAATTGCAAATAGTACAAAGACAACACACGTTGAACCTGTACCATAGATGATGAAATTTGGATTCTATTTCTAATTTGATATAGTTTAGAAGAAATGTTCTTCACATATTAACATGCAACTGTGGTGAAAAGGAACATAGTCCCAGGAAAGAGAAGAGAATTAAGAAAATAAAACATACTAAGTAGTTTATCTGACACTTTTGGTGAAATGGGCAATGACCCCAGGTAAGAAGAGTGAGAACTGAATGCTCTCTGTGTGTGTGCTTCACCTGTGTAAAAGTCACACATACTTGGCTTGTTATTCAGGTATTTTTGCATTGCTAACAACAACTGCACCATTTAAAGCCCTAAAAACACTTCTTTAAGGATTCAACTTGACCAACATACAGTATTTAAACACGGTATGTCATAAATGTTCAGAAAGCAAGTTTTGGAGATATCAGCTACTTACTATCCTTGACCCCAGTCATTAAATTGGGATATTAAACAAAGTTGAGCGTTTAAAAAAAAAAAGAAAAAAAAAAAAAGGACAACGGTAGCTAAAGTGTTGCGCCTTTCTCCAAGGCCTTCTGACTTAACAGCAGACAGAGAATGACTCTTGTCTGCAACTAGTTTCTTCTTTATCTCCCTTCATTCCTCTCTGCCTCTTCACATCCCTCCGCTTTTTCTTTGAGTTCTTTTAAGTGCTGTGTTGGGCTCAGGTGAAATGATTTTGAATCACAGTAATATATCTTATTGATGAGCTGCTCTCATCAGCATTACTCATCCTTCCAACAGATTTAGAGAGATTTACTTGACAAATATCACTAGCTGGCAGGCTGCATATTAATGTATCAACAACACAGAAAGTATCTATGGTCAATTCTTCAGGTTTACAATGCCATAAAATCAATCATCCAAAGATGCTATGCTAGTTGTGATCAAAGCTGACATGGTATGGTTGTAAGAAACTGGAGGGACCTTAGCATGGATTAATCATTTATAGGGCATTTGTCTGTTTCATTGGCTCTTAAGAAACAGAAAAACACACTTAGTTGCTCTCTGCTTTCACTTTAATTTTCACTTGATACATCATCACAGAAACATGGGCTGTTTGTCTCACAGGCTTCAGAATCTGTAATTAGCATAGGGAGGACGGTTAACTTTAATCCCACAGTGTACGCTGCAACGTGGGCAGCCAAGATCCAAATTTAAAACTGTGGAATCATTGTACACATCTACTGCACATACTGTTACAAGAGGAATGTCTTTTAGCCAGAAAAGTGTGGCAGAGTGCCACTGTCAGCTTTTCACAGAGTATGGCATCAGACTCAAGACTGAGGTCATGGCCACAGCCCTATTGTTTGGCTGCCTTTGAACACTGTCTGAGCATAGTTAAACCTTTGATAGTAATCTCACTTAATGAAATTCAGTAAAGAACACACTTTGAATGAATAACTGACTCAAGCCAATTTGGAAATTCTCTATTTTGCTGTATCTGTTACAGATATTGCAACAGCTAGATGCACTTAAATGTATGCCACTGATAACTTCACTGATACAGAACTTCCCTGGTCTTTTAATTAACAGAGGAAATGTACTACTGTTGTATCCCATTTAAAGTCAGTATTTATTCTACATTACTATGAATGATTATACAGTTAACTAAGTTTTTTTTATGTTATCTTGTTTCAGGCTGAGCATGGAGAGAGGAAGAGTTAGCACCATGAAGATCTTTCACATTCCTTTTATGCCTTTTGTGCTTCTCCTCATCGTTCCTGATGGCGTCTTCTCTAGCGACTGCCCAAAAGACTGCTCCTGTTCCACAGAATCCATTTTATGTTTCCAAAGACGGTCCTCTACCATTCCCACGGGAGTGGACCCATCCACAAAAAGCCTCTACCTGTTTTCCAACGGGATTGAAGGTTTGACAACTGAAGACTTTTATGGGCTAAACAAGCTGGAAATGCTGGATCTCAGTCAAAACAAACTAAACCATCTTCCTGACCGGGTGTTTGAACCTTTGACTTCTTTGCGAAACCTGGACTTGTCATCCAACCAGATCACCCACATTTCAAAGGAATGCTTCCATGGTATGAAACTGCTTGAGCGCCTTTATTTATATAGTAATCATATCCAGACAATGCACCCTGCAGCCTTTAATGGCTTAGAGCACCTGATTGAACTCAAACTGCAGGGTAACCAGTTGACATCCCTGCCAGCCCTCTCAATGCCTCATCTGCTGCTGCTGGACCTTCGCTTTAATGCTTTACCCACTTTGGATCCTTCAGACCTTCAGACCCCAAACCTCGAGTCACTGAAATTGGGGGGTGTGGGGCTTACCAGCCTGGATAAGGAGCTCATTGGTAGTCTTAAGAATCTCCATGAATTGGACATCTCAGGAAACAAACTTAACTCTTTTCCCTCAGTGCTTAAAGAGACCCCAGGGCTGATTCACCTCAGCCTTGCTGGAAACCCAATGGACCCTCTTAAGGTTCAGGACCTGCAGAACCTTGGGGAGCTGCAGGAGTTGGATATAAGCAGTCTCACACTGCAGGGCCTTCCTGAAGAGTTCTCCCAACTATTCCCCCACCTGAGAAAGCTCACAGTTGCAGAAAACCCCTTTAACTGCCTCTGCAACTTAGCATGGTTCCCAAGATGGCTCAGAGCCCAGAGCATCACCCTGGAGAGAACAGAGGAGACCCGCTGCCATTTCCCACCTATAAATGCTGGAAAAGTATTAGAAAGACTGGATCACAGAGATTTTGGCTGTCCTACCACAACTACAGTCACCACTAGTACTGTAAAAACAACTACTACCCAGTCTGCTCTTGTCACTACCTTCCCAACAACTACCAGGGTAATTCCCGCCCCTAGGGCCAGTGACAACCCCACTGAAAAAGAGGGTGGCTCTCCCCAACCCCCTGTCCCTGCATCCCCCAGTAGCACCACCTTGGACCAAGACAAAGACCATTTCTGTCCCTCTCACAACTGTCTGAATGGGGGTACTTGTCATTTGGACCAGCGTGGTCAGGTAGAGTGTACCTGTCCACGTGGTACCTCCGGCACGTACTGTGAAATCCAAAATCATCAGCCACCTTCACCACCTGTAGCGGAACCCCATATACCAACTGTCACTGCAGACACACCTGACATCAGCTTGCGTAAGGAAACTGCAACCTCTATCCACCTGGACTTTGAGCACTACAAAAAAATGCGGCCTTACCTCCGTGGAATCCGCATAACCTACCGCAATCTCTCTGGGCCAGACCGCAGACCAATTCAACTCAGCCTCCCATCAACCTTCCAAGAGTACACACTTAGAGGCCTGAATCCTAACTCCACCTACACTGTGTGTGTCAGTCCATTAGGTGCCCCTACTGGCATAGACAGTGTCTGCACTGAGGCCCATACAGCCCCTGAAATCCCTAGGGGCACTGTTCCACAGATTGATGATCCAAAGCTAACCACGATGCTGGTACCTGCAATTGCGATCTTGCTACTGCTTGTACTGATAGCAGTAGCAGTGGGAGTGATATGCTATCTTCGCAGGAAGAGGGCAAAGGGCCACCTGGAGCTAGACTATGAGCCCTCCCAGCTAGAGTTGGATGGAGTTAAAGCTGGCTTAGACAATGGGCCACTGCCTCAAAAACAGTCACAACTTATGATCCCTGAACCTGCTGTTCAGAATAGAAATCTGGAATATGAGGTCTTACTACTACAAGATCACTGTACGTCAAATAACAACATATCTTTACATAAGCCTTCCTGCTTTTGACAGCTGGGTTTTTACTACTCAGATCCAAATGAGGATTTTTAAATATTCAGCTTTGCCCTCCTAAGTGAAATAAAAAGAGCAGCTACTGCCGTTGTGAAAGTGGAGAACAAACTATCAGCCAACAAACCAGGAAAGGGGAAACTGGACATATACTCAACTTCTTGGCTATTTTTTTGTTTGTCTAAGCAGACATCAAACAAGTTCAAAATTTGTTTTTGGACTTCAAAAATCATCAAATGTGCTTTTCACTCCCTTTACATGCTGCATCCTGTTTCAATAATATTTGCTCAAATGCAATCAGGCCCCGTGGTGTGATGCTAGGACTGATGGTTTTTCATCATTGGCTGAAACACAGGGTTAAGAGACATAATCACCTCATGCCCTCCTTTATCTTTTCATAAAGGGGTGTGAACTGAAATGAGGTTGTGCTGCCTTTCCCCATCACAACAGCTCAACTAAAACAGTCTCAGTAATTGATTTTGCTGAGAGTAAGTCTTCGGTACTACCCCAAAGGGATCAGTGCTTGCTGTGAATGACCTTTAAGATACTAGATGAAGTTGTGCAAAGAAAAAAACAATACTTGTATTGTTTTATTTGGCTCTAAAACTTTATGTATGTTTTTTTTTTTAAATATCTGTCTGTTTTGTTTTTTTTAATTGTGCAACATTGTGACTGTTAACAGCCCTCAATACCCTCCTCCCCACCTCTTGTGACTAACAGACAAAACAGCAGATTAAAATCTTTGAAGATTAAAACTCGTTTGGTACCAGTAAAGTCAATCAAAGTGCTTTGCCCCCAGAATGTCAGACAGTCTAAGTAGATGTGAGTCTGGACAGAGTCAAGACTAAATCCCCCTGTTCCATACTGAAGCCCTCAGCCTGCTTTGCTGCCACAAAGGGAGAAGGTAAACAGGATTAGAAAAGGTACAGAGGGAAGCAGTTGACACAACCCCTTCTGTTTCAGTGTTAATTACAGTAAACACTTGACTATACCGCAGCAAACGAGAACTTCAGAAACTTTATTTATGGTTTATATTCTCTGTGTTATTCCTCAACCAAAACACGCTTACAGCATACTAATTGGCCTGGCTGAAAACAAGCAAAGCAAACAGTGGATGTGTATTGTGTTTCCCTTGAGTAAAAATAGCCTGCTTGATGTAACACTATGCACAATTTCTCCTTGGCAAGCAGCGCCCCAGTTTTGCTCATTTGTACCTAACCAGACTATGAAAAGGCATGAGCCACAATGCAGCTAACTTCAGAGTGTTTATATTGTTGTGCAGAGGACAATGAGACTTGCAGAGATCCACTGGATGATTGTTATTATTATAGACAGGTTACGAAGACCCAAAGCAAATTCACATTTCTTTGAAAATTAAAGGTGTTTGGGAGGGTAGGGGGAGTTGTGGAGGTGTTGAATGTGTATGTGTGTGTGTGTGTGTAGATCTGTCATCTTTAACGATAATGCAAGTACATGTTCTGTCTTGTGCAAACACCTGTATCAGTTAACCCCTTTATGTGCCCACATGCCTGGGGGTACTTCAGCACCAAACAACTCCACCTAAAGGCAAACACACCAAAGACACCTCTGTGAATGTCTGTAAAGTTACCTACAGTATTTTCAGTGTACAGTTAACAACTCCATGCTAACAAAAGCGCCTTGAGAATCCACAATCATGTGACGAAACTGGAATATTTGTTTGTAAAATAGAAAACATTGAAGATAACCAAACGTATTTTCGATGTGATTGTTAATTTTTCCCTGTTTACTTTGGGAAACTCTTTATCATGTGTTATTGTTTGTTTTTTTTTATTCTGTGAACATCTTTGTACAAGTGGAAAAAGTGATATCATTAAATGAATATCCAAAAATAAAACAGTCACAGCTATATTTTTTTTTATAGCATTCACCTTAGTGAGAAAAGGGAAGAAGAGTTCAGAACAGAGAAGTGAACAAATGCTATTTGCATTGAGAGGCTGTGTTAATAGGTAAATGCTAATGTCAAGGAAGGACTCAGCAATTAATTGAAAAAAGTTGATCAGCTGCAACCAATTTTATTTTTGTTGATATGTTTAGTAAATCAGTCTTCAGGTGGCATGTACTGCTCTTAATGGTCTGCAGCTGCCTTAAGGTTTAAAATCTATGCCACTTTAGTGGCAAACAATACTTAGTGTGTGCCTGCCAACTCTTTGTTGGCATTCTCCTTCTTAGCTAGCACAAATCACCTTCCTAGCTATGTGCATACAAGTATTAGTACATAAAAGGAAGCTGTGTTTGTTGTCTGGTCACACTTTTGCTTCACTAAACATGGTGCAAAACAGAAGCCATACAAATACTTCAATCTCAACGCAAGTAGAGCGGCTACAGCAGCATCAACAACACAAAGTGCCACTCCTGTCATCTCAGAACAGGAAACTGAGGTGTACAGCAAGCATGGGCTCAGCAATAATGGACAATGGTGACATTTTTTAGAAATCTGAAAAATGTAACCTGGTCTGATGAGTTTCTGTAGTAACTCATGAGACCAGGTAGGGTTAGAATTTCATGTAAGCGGCTTAACATTTAATTGAATCAACACTTCAGTTTCTGCTTAGTGTGCAGAATGTTTTTTAATCACACTTTGACACTTTGAGCCCCTTCGTACTATTTGAGCATCAGTAATCCAAATATTATTATTATTAATGTTATCATTAAGTACTATTATTCACCATCTCCATCTCTTTATGAACACGGTTTCCATCTTCTGTTTTCAGCAGCTTCTATTTAAAGCGCCATATCACATATCATATTACGTCAAACTTGTTTCTTGAACATGACAATAAGTTCACTGTACTAAAATCCCATGGAGCACAACTGAGATTTGGTGGAACAGGATGCTATAATATACACATGGAGCAAAATCTGTGGTGACTATTTCAAGCACATACTGACTCTATGGCACAAGGAATTAAGGCAGTTATAAAGGTAAAAGGGGCCACTACAGTAGCAAGATGCATCTAATAAAATCATACACATATTTATGTTAGGCCCCAGCCACAAAAGCCTAGAGACCAGTCGGTGACCTCCTAGCAACCACTGGTCACTAGGGAAAAATATATATTCACCAACCGGTTGGCGAGCAGTTGCTTGGTGAAATGGATCGCAAAGAGGTATATAGTGCCGCACCGAAAACCTCCTTACGACTGTTTTTGTTACTGGCAGGTTGCTGCAGTCGCCCGTAGTTTTATAGAAGACACCAACTTGTCTGCTACCACTCGGCGACTATTCGCAAAGTGGTAGTGAAACAGAGACTATTAACTGTCAAAGTAAAAGTTGCACCCAGGGTAAGGCACAGCTTCTACTTTAAAGGCGAAGGAAAAAGTTGGATCCCCTTCTACAAAGTATCGGATTCTCTCTGCTGAATGCAACAGTAAACCACTACCCAAAACAAATGTTTATAAGACTGTTTAATGTCTGCTTTCAGTGCACGAGAGGTCTTGGAATTCTTCCTTGCCAGCAGTGTGCTGAAGGCAAAATGGAAATAAAGATTATGATTGAAAACACTCAGAGGAAGGTAATAAATAGATTTAACCATTATGAATGACTCACCAAGTAAGTAAGCGTTGTTTGCTAACCCGTACATAAATATGCTGACCACCCATGTGTTTTATAGGTAGGATGCTGGTAGGGGGATTGATGCAGGATGCACGCACACAGACCCACACCCACAAACAAAAGCACGCTGGCCCATAGCTGTGAGTGGTTGTGCAAGGTCCCATGCTAACAGCACAAACATATAAAACAGCACCACTCCTGTCATGCAGGCACTATTATATCAATTTGCTCAGACAGCACAGACTTCCTGATGAAAAAACAGAGGAAATAATGCACCAACCCGGAGGTCAGTGGGTTTTAAGTTTTTTGTCCTTATGAAGCAGTTTTAACTGCCATGTTTCTCAAGGTTTTTAATATCCATCAAAACTTTTACACTTATTTTTTTTAAGTTGCAAAGGGATTTATCTTACTTTATATGAGTAATTATTACTGTATATGTGCAGGCTGCAGTGGCTCAAGGTGCGAGGACAAGACGTGTATGTAAATAGGAAGAGGTGGAACA
>VVAS01048682.1:0-10644 GCA_015103295.1 Ptychochromis oligacanthus
TGTCGCCAAGTGCTTGCTCATAGGGGGTCGTCTGATTGTTGGGGTTCTCTGTCCAATATTTTACATATAAAGCGCCTCGAGGCGACTGTTGTTGTGATTTGGCGCTATACAAATAAAATTGAATTGAATTGAATTGAATTAAATTATAACAGGCATCCATATACAGTCATGTGAAAAAGAAAGTTTCCACAGAACTCTATACAGTCGATGTAAGGTTGCATCTGAACAAACCACAAGACTTTTGGAACAATGTCCTTTGGACAGACGAGACCAAAATGCAGATGTTTGGTCATAATGCACCAAACAGCATATCAGCAGAAACACCTCATACCAACTGCCAAGCAGGGTGGTGGAGGGGTCAACCATGAACTCCTCCATATACCAAAGTATTCTAGAGTCAAATGTGAGACCCTCTGTTTGAAAGCTAAAGGTTGGCCCAGACTGGATCATGCAACAGGACAATGATGCCAAGCACAGCAGCAAATCTACAACAGAATGGCTGAAAAAGAAAAGAATCCAGGTTTTGCAATGGTCCAGTCAAAGTCCAGAACTCAACCTAATTGAAATGCTGTGTCGGGTCCTTAAGACAGTTGTGCATAAATGAATGACCACAAATCTCAATGAACTAAAACAACGCTGTAAAGAAGAGTGGGCCAAATTTCCTCCACAGTGATGTGGGAGACTGATAAAGTCATACAGAAAATGATTTCTTCAAGCTATTACTGCTAAAGGTGGTTCTACAAGCTACTGAATCATGGGTGTATTTAGTTTTTCACAACTGTGTGCAGATAAAGGATTAAAAACTGAGATGTTTACACACAGTGGTTAAGAAGCGTCTGTAAGAGTTTACATATCAGTTCCTTGACTGTTATCAGGAACTAGCGGATTAAATGCAGCAGTAGTGTTAAACTAATAATGTTGTTGGATACCTTTCTGTCTGTTTTTCCTTGTTTTTGTGACTATAGTGTTCTTGTGTCTTTTGTTTCTAATAATGCTTGCACAAAAACTGAAGGATGTTAACACGACTCGGCAAGTATGGAAAAATATCAGCTTTTCTTTCCTTTCTGGTTCACACATAACAGCCACTCATGAGGAGCTGTAATTTATCCACTAAACTGTGATTTATTTGGCATCTATCTGTTTGTGTGTAATTACTGGATCTTGTGTTTTTTTTTTAGGACTGGAGACATTTCTTGGTTGATTGACAAAGGCTCTCAATGACTTCCTATCTGAAGTTCACAGTCCTTCAGACACCTCAATATGGACACACTTATGGTGCTGAGACACTGAGCAGCTATCACAGTCTACTTACAAACACACAATCTGGGGGATATGACTGTCTGGGACACACTTACCTGAGGACATCACTTAAACTTGCTTTTGTTCCCGAGAGACACTTTAACATGACAAATGGAGCCATGCTGAGTCACTGTGTTGGTGGGTCTTTTATCGTCGATGTTGTCAAGTTTCACAACAAAGCAATACTGGATTCAGCCTCTGTGCTGCTGCAAGATGTATCTACCTGTACACTTTTGTTTATAAGAAGCCAGGGAGGGGCAATGACTTTTTTTTGTACAAATAACACTGTATATAGTTATAATCCTGAATGCACTGTAACAAAATAAGAGCATACATTTTCAAGTGAATGACAGACTTGGTCGTATGTTAGCATACAGACCGTAGATCTGCATGGTATAACTTACTATAATAGGAGTTAAATTAACCCCCAAACCAGAGAGATTTTAATGTAGACACATCAACAAAGCTTGAATCTGCAACAAAACAAACTGCGTTACCATTTCAGCACAACCCTGAAAGCAGCTTTACCCGACTCACTAACTCATGGCTTTAATTTTTGATTTATTATAATGGTTAGAATTACAGCTTACCTCTCTGTATTGGTTGCCTTACTAGTAGAGTCCACAAATGAAATTCTTATTCTTTGCTCACATACTAGTGCTTGCACAGTAGATTCATGTATTTTCTAATAAAGAGGTATAACTCCTCTAAATGAATAGTGGGAAATAGTAGCTTAAGGTTATTTTTGGTAGCCATGACCCGCATAGAGACATTATTTGTTACTAACTCAGGGAACTGAGGATTGTGGCCTGGGCTTGCCGGTCCTTTTGCAACCAGAAATGAATTTGTTGCTTAAATATTTCTTCCCCAGTTATTGTAGTTTTACTGGTTCAGAAATGCTTGCAATGTGCTTCCGGGTATAAAGCAGATGTTTGATTACATCCTTCTGTGCCGCAGATCCCGAAACACTTGAGCCCTGACAGCGATTTAAAAGTTATTATTCCTCCTGCAGAGACATCTGGAATGGCACTTTTATAACTAAACTTTGAAATAAAAGTATTCCAACAATAACTACTCACTGACATTTTATTTCCTATGATATTCCACCTGTTTTCTGTGTGTATATTCTTGATTTATTGACGAGAAAACTGTTTTTTAAAAAAAAAACTTTTAATGAATTCCAAGGAAGTGACAGAGCATAGTTTGCATGTTTTGACAGATTTCATTCTTTGAATCAGGGCTACTAAAAATATAGATAAAATCATTCGAGTCACGATTTCATATAATTACACAAACCTTTGGAAACATTTCAAAATGCATAAAACATGAATTGGGATCTGACAGTCACAAAACAAACTGGAAGTGTTCACAATAATATTGCAAACAGCCTGTAGAGGTTTTTCTAGATTATTTTGGATAAAAGTAAGGATGCACCAATCCAACTTCTCTCTCCTGATACAGATTCTGAAATGTCAGCTCAGTACTTTCGCCTTTTTTCCACTCATTTTTGAGCACCCGAGGCCTGTACTACAAAGTAGGATTTGGGATCAGCAAGATAATTTCAGGGTTAACCCTGTGTTTTCAGTATCATGAAGGTGGCTCACTTTTTGTGTATATCGCCATGGTAACTTGTGCTGCACAGCTAACCCGCTCTGGAGTAGACTGTGTTTGAGAATAGAGATCAGCAGATATAAATTCGCCGCCTACTGACCAATCAGTTCTCCGGAAAATAGCATCACCATTCCTGGAAGATCCCTCGGACCTCTGCGCAGATAGTAGGAGGGTCTGAAGTGTTTTCCTCATGAACATCAATAAGAAATACAGATTCTTAGAAGCAACTTCATTACTTGATTTTTTTGTGCCTGCTGGGTGCAAGCAATGTTGAAACAATTTCATTGTTCTGTATGCCTTAATAAACAGGGTATGTATTTGTACTTGTGGGCCTTATTTGCATATAGACTAGGCCCATGTCTGAATTATGTTTTATATTTGTTCTTTACTTGATCTCAGACCATTAAACACCATTGGTGCTGCAGCTGAAAGAGTAAGGCAACAATTGCCTTACAAACATCTAAACATCAGCTTATAGTAGTCTGTCAGATCATCCTGTTTCTTAATGACAGCGCTGTAATACTGTTAAATCTGTTGACTTACACAGTCAGCATTTTTGCCAGCTTTCCTTCCTGGATTTGAATAGGCTGGACTTTATTAATATAGTAGTGTTTTTCCAGTCTCACTGACCAAACTGCTTAAAGAACACAAACTCATACAGTGCTTTTAATACTACACGCGTCCTCTCACACACACCTACACTCTGCTTTCAGCCAGTATTGTGTGTGAGACATCTTCATATTTTTCTAATATTATAGTTTTATCTTTTTTGTGAAATAAGTCGCTCTGCTGCCAGCACATTTGTCCATGTTTGTGGTTGGTCAGATGCTGCCAATGCCAGGCTGCTCATACGAACGTGTTTGTAGCTAGACTGGGAAACCCTAGGTTAACTTATCGATGACCACCTTTGCGTGACCACTTATCCTGATTGCCGATGTTAGAGGTTTACTGTCATCAGTCACAGCAATAAATAAAGAAAAGTCAGAAAGCAGCTCTAATAGTGATGTGGAGCATTGGATCGGTGCATCTCTAGGAAAAAGCACCTCATATGCTGACATCTGTCAGCACTAATAAATATACGTACAAACAATGGAGTGAAGGCATTATATGGTGTTACAAGTTAAATCTATAAAGGACTGGCAGGGTTCAATGGTCATTAACACAACTAAGAGGTACACAATATTGCAGTGACAGATTTCACTGCATTATGGTGTCCCCGAGGTGCAAAACACAACATTTCACCAAAAAAAAAAATATATATAAATAAATAAATTAATTTAAAAAAAAAAAATCCCACAGTAACAAAAAGAAAAACAACAAAATTCACTTTTTACAGGAAAAGTCAGGGCAACATTTCTTGTTTGTGACTGGACAGAATCAAACTCACCAACAACAGGTAGATGGAATTTCCTGCTTCTATACTACTCTTTCATTAAAATCTCACCTCATACCCCCAAAGGACACTTGAAAGAAATATGGGCTGAGGAGATGGGGTGGTGCTATGCTGAAAGTGTGCCCATCATGGGACCATGCATAGGTAAAACAGATCCACTGTAATGGTTTCTAAGTCAAAAATATCAGCTTAAAAAAGATACAGTATTGTTTTTTAGTTTTAGCAATGTGAAAAATGTATTTGAAGTCTATAAAATATGAGCATGCATAACACCAACCCAGACTCTCAGGCCTAGTTCTTTAAAGCATTCAGGGTTAAAGTAAACATTTTAATGGCTTGATATGTTGAAAGCATCAATAGATCAGTGCCTTTCCTTATGATTTCCATCTTGACTTTAATCCTATCAATCTCAGTTTAAAAACTGCACAATGAAACTGCTGAGAGTACTACAGAAATAGAAAATCGACACTGACCTGTTGCCAGGAACTTGGATTCTGTCCAGTCACAAACAAGAGATGCTGGCACCACCTTTTCAGTGAAGTGTTTCTTTTTGCTGTTGTGAGTGGCACCCCTGGGACACCGTACTGTACTTTTGCATCAAATGTCTTAACTATGGAATATCTAACTATTATTACATGACAGTGATTTCTATATAAAAATATCTGATGGCTGTATCAGTCACACAAAAGAGTAAAAATCTAATGGTTGGACAGTCTATTTGGAGGCAAGAGAAGGATTACTGACTGTATGAAAGTATGTGGTCAAAATATCCAACTATAATGCCCAGGTTTTATCACAGCATTGGTTATTGTAGTTATTGCATTCTGGTGACAGTGCATTCAGGACAGTCTTGTGAGATTTGTAGACCGTGAATACAATGACAACAATGAGAACAAACTTTATACAGGACATCATAAAATGCCCCTGCTGGTAAAGGTAGCTACAAGTTCAAGAAGAAAATTTGTCAATTTGTAAACACTTCACATCTTTCTAGAATTAATTACCCATATAATATAAAAATGAAGAAAAAAAAATCCAGTCACAATATGAAATTTTCTTTCATTAAATGACAATCATAGCTTGTCCAGTAATCAGTAATAAAGGCACTTATCAAATCACCTGCTGAGATGATTACTGTTGGCAGTGATGGCGGCAGAATTAGAGGTTACACCTCCAACATGCCCACATACTGGTGTAAAGTGTCTTCAGCTTACCCAGGGTCAGAGGTCATATTCTGCTGCACACTGCTGGAGGTACCATTCGTACAATTTACCCTGTGGGCAAAAGTTAGCTGTGTGAGATTCACAATCCTGATGTCTGATAAATGATAACATCCAGAAACTGATTTTCTTTTCTTTTTTGACCATGTGAGGAAAGCTGAACTAGCTAAAAACATAACACCGGCACACATTTAACCATCGAATGAAGCACTGTTGTTAGTAGTAAACAGCCGCCATTAAAGCTGTGAGTTTTGAATAAAAAAAATAAAAAAGACCTGAACGACCATAAAAAAAATTCTATAAAGAGAAGAGGAGCTGCAGAGCTGGTGATGATTTTCTGCACATCACTAGCAAATAAAAAATACCCACAGTGAACCCTTGGTAATGTAAAACTCTCCATTATTGTGGCCTTTAGATTTGCACAATCCAAATAAAAAACAATGGCATATGGGCAAAAAATAAACATCTAACCTTCTTAGTTTTGACGATATCTTGGATATAATCACTGTACTCTGCCATCGTCCTCTTCTCCTTCTTCGTCAAGGTCTTATTCCTTCGACTGACAATGAAGAATATCAAAGCATTAAAAATACTCACTTTCTCTGTATTTTCCATATATACTCACCAGCCGCTGAACAGGTACACCTGTTCAACTGCTGGTTAACACAAATATCTAATCAGCCAATCACATGGCAGCAAATCAATGCATTTAAGCATGTAGACGTACATGGTCAAGACGACCTGCCGAAATTCAAACTGAGCATCAGAATGGGGAAAGAAAGGTGATCTAAGTGACTTTGAACGTGGCATGGTTGTTGGTGGCAGACGGGCTGGTCTGAATATTCCAGAAACTGCTGATATACTGGAATTTTCCTGCACAACCATCTCTATGGTTTACAGAGAATGGTACAAAAAACAAAAAATATCCAGTGAGCAGCAGTTCTCTGGGTGAAAATGCCTTGTTGATGTCAGAGGTCAGAGGAGAATGGCCAGGCTGCTTTGAGCTGATAGGAAAGTAACAGTAACTCAAATAACCACTGGTTACAACCAAGGTATACAGAAGAGCATTTTTGAATGAACAACACATCAAACTCTGAAGCACATGGGCTACACCAGGTGCCAATCCTGCCAGCTAAAACAGGAAACTGAGCCTACAGTTCACATAGGCGAAAAATTGTTGCCTGGTCTGATGTGTCTCAATTTCTGCTATGACATTTTAATAAACATTTGAATTTAGCATAAAGAACATGAAAACATGGATCCATCCTGCCTTGTACCAATGGTTCAGGCTTGTGGTGGTGTAATGGTGTTTCACACCAGTTTCTTGAACATGACAATGAGTTCACTGTACTCAAATGGCCTCCACATCATTTGTGTTTATACATGTGTTTATAAGTGTATATTGCATATCTGCAACACTTACCCTGCAAAATACTTTGCCAGGAAAAGCAGGAGGTAGCAAAAACCCCCAAAAATGATCACAAACACTACTTGACCATCTTCTGGTATCCAGTCCCATAAATACATCACTATTCCCTGTCAGACACATGGTGATTAGACAGTCAGAGAGCTCAGCACGCTATGTTAATACAATGAAATAATATTTTATTGCAGTATTATTTTTTTCATAAGTCTCACTTGAGAGCTACAGATATAAATGGATGACTGTCAGGACTTACTGTGAAGATAGTGATGGTTCGAGCTGCACCTTCACCCAGCAGCTCTTCCAGCTGCTCTTTGGAGAAGGTGTTCACAATGAAACTTAGGATGAAGAGAAAAGGTAGGAAAATACCCAAAGCACCACACAGGAATGAGTGAAGACGGACACTTTTGTTGTAAGCCACATTAGCCCTGTATGCACAAAAATAATAATAATATAGTGTTATACATTTACCACAGCTGGTAAGGTTTATCTGCTCAGTGTGCACATAATATGTTTTTATGAAGAACACAGTAGCATGTGTTCAGAGGTGTTGAGAGGTCAAACCTGTCCTGCTCTAGTCTGCTGCTGATGGTGGAACAAATAAGGTCGCAGTCTTTTTCCAGCTGATCCAGTGTCTTCTGAACAGCCTGGTTGATGGTCTTCTCGATGGTCTGACAAACCCCATCGATCTGGTTCACACACCTGCTCGGCTAAACGAGACAAACGGCTCGTAAATGCATCAGCTTTGAACTGAACGTAAAAAAAACACTGTGCGCATCTCAATAAAGAATGGTCTGGTAACTTCCATGACGAATCCTGAGGGTATTCTGACTGACAGCCTTGTGCACTTGGCAGAAAGTAAAGCTGCACTTGCTCAGCAAAAATGAAGTGGAGGTCTGGAGGGATGCACAAATCTACCACACATCTACTATTCAAACTGTGGTTGTAGATCACAAGATGGTGCAGCAATAACTCAGGGCTGGGGCTGCCATGGTTTATAACCTTTACCCCACCACAACTCCAGAAGCACTTATTAAAGTGTCACATATTTATTGTTTTACCCGCTAAAAGCATAAAGATTTAATTTTTATACAAATACAGTAGGGTAAAGTAGCCAACACAGAAACACACAGTTAATTTTACCTTCTGTGGGTTTGGGATGTATATTGTTGGCATCTCAAAACCACATTTGTTGAGACCTGGACGGCGGCACAGTTCCTGGACTATCTGCATCATCACTCTCTGATGAAAGAAATAAAAAAAAATATTAATCTCACAGGTTTAACTTTCTTAGAAACAAAATAAACAAATATACAAAAAAATGTAAAACATATAAGCTGACTCTACCTGTCTGTCCGTTTCTTTCCCAGCTTCATCTGCCTTGCTGAGGTAGAACAACAGTTTGTCTCCGCATTTTTCACTCAGCTTCTCCACAATGTTGAGCGTGCGTTTGCAAAGTGCTTGGCCCATTGGGTCAAAGAACACAAATATCAGGTCTGCCTGTTCTCCTGCTCAAAGAAATAACATTTATTACTTTCCTGCATCACGTCAGCTGTAGAGTAAATATGGCACCACTAGAGAAACAACTTTAAGCTACAAAGACACACCCAACCAGGTGATGGCGCTATTCACATCAAAAGGGTAGATCATGTCACCGTCCACCAAACCTGGAGTGTCCACGAAAGTCACCAGGCTGAATTTCTTCTGCTTGGAGGTGGAGATCTCAGCACACAGGTAGTCCATGACACCTGGAAAATACAGATGGCGTGTGTGCACAGGTGCTTTCTTCAGGATAAACTAACAGTAACAAAGATGATGAATTAAAAAATTCAGTCCACGCAGGAAGATGTCGCCTGTAACGACTATATCATTATGTACTACTGGAAGCCGCAGTGCGGTCAATACTTGGAAGCCTGAGGGAGATCAGCGACAAGAACTCAAGTCTACTTTTATGTTAAGAGCTTTGCATTTTCAGAATTGCATTTGTAATTGCAAAAGAGTCCAGATAAAGACACAGAATAGACAGAAAAGACGTTCTGTATATACATAGCTAACATACATTAGCTGTGCACATGTGAAAAAACATATTCAACTCTTGTGATGAAAACATCAGCAGCAGCCAGACCCTCAGAAATGAAACTTTAAAAAAAAACATGAAAATATTTACGAGGCCTCTGTTTTCTCACTGTCCCCTCTGCGGAGAGGTCTGTTGTCATGGTTACACACAACAGCTCTTCAACTGGCAGCTTTAGTGTGGGGCTTGGGACATAAAGCTAGCCAGTGAAGAACGACTGTGAGGCAACGCACTGAGAGGTTACGATAATCCACAACAACCATCACGTATGAGCCCGAATCCCCTCCTCAAACAGAACAGCATCACTATTGAGATACAACTACCAGTGACAAAGTAACCCCCACCTCTACATACACACACACACATACATCAGGGAGGCCTGGGATGACACTGAGGCTGTTTCATGCAAAGAGGCAGGTGTCAACAGCCAGGACAAATCACATCCTTGTGCTGCAGTGAGCAGAGCCACTGCTGCTCTGGCACATTAGCATTCCCTTATGTTTCTCCTACACTAGCATGGCCACAATATCAATAGATCTGCCTCTTATCACACGCCCAAGTCTTGCAATACTGAGATGTTGTGCAAAAGATGACGTTTGTGTTTATGTGTGTGCAGATTTCATCAAGTAGCTTTAACTTAAGGCGCTGCAATACTGTACCGCAATTAGTCAGGATAATTCGAAATAAACAAGTACATGCATAAGCTGTAAATCAGTAAATTGAATGGCCTCAGTACAAATACATAGATCCATAAGAAAAAGAAGTTCTCTGACAGTGAAAAAGAAAACGTGAGTTATATTCGTCACTGTGTGCTAAGTTCTTGAACTGACGGTAACTGAGAAGGCTGTGCAGGAGATCATGTGCACAAGGAAAAGGGCAAAGGCTGCAATAATGCAGCATCGACCAAGGCTAAAAAAGAAATTGTTGAGCCAAACAGGTGAAACCAGACAGTGCAAATACTTCTAAAGAAATCTGAGAAGCCAAACATCTTGATTAACTAACAGAAACATTTTTTTTATGTGTAGCGAAAATAGTCAATTCCGACAGAGCAAATAGGCTAAACCCATGACAACAGGTTGATAAGACAGAGACAAAAAGATCTAAGAATGAAGCCATAATAAGAAGCATCTGCAAGGACATCCCAAAGGAGACCAAACTGTACAGTCAGCAGCTGCTCCCACATATAGATATATGGAGGTTTTCTGATGAGTCATCCTCAGTCGCTGTGACAGGTAAACAAATGCCTGATACAGCTGATTTCCAGAGGCAGCGGCGATGAAGTTGAAATAAAAATCCTGCTTGTATTCCAGCAGCAGATCGTTGCGAGGCTCAGGCCTGCGGAGCGAAGCTGTTGCTGCTGGAGTCTGGGCTGTGCTGTCTCTAATGGCTGTGACATTTCTCAGCAGCTCCTCCTGACTAAACTGCACTGCTGCCGATGGGGCGTGTGACTCATACGCCATACAGTGAGCGCTCTGGTCCGCACCCAGTGAACCCTTACTCTCTTCACACTGCCTGTCAACACACTCCCCCCCCCCCCAACCCCCCCCCCCCCCTCCCCCCCCCCCCCCCCACCTCCCCCCCCCCCCCCCCCACCCCCCCCACCCCCACCCCCCACACCCCCCCC
>VVAS01048712.1:0-12190 GCA_015103295.1 Ptychochromis oligacanthus
TTAAAATTCTCCCCACCAAAAAAAAAAAAAAAGAAAAAAATTTTTTTCTAAACAACAAAATGGTTAACAGTCTTATTATTTCTAGTAATATAAATATGAAAATAAGTATCTGTATATGGATATAAGCAATTTCTGAGTCTAGTGTGTGTAATTCAGCCAGTAGTTTGGAGCACATCTCCACAGAGGTTAATGAGGGGGCACTCTGAAGTAATTAAAACAAGAGCATTATAAGGCAGCAGTTTCACATAAGGTACTCTTAGCAACATACCCCATACTTAATTAAAACTCTTTGCTGACAGCATTTTGTATCTTCTCAGGTAATCTGCTGTGAAATTAATAAGGAGGGAGAATTAAATGACTAATGTTAGCAAAGAAGGGCTATTTTTTTTCCTGCAGTATGCATGACAGGGGTCTCTATCAGCAATGTGTGATCCTTATTGCGCTGAAAAACACTTCTTCAGATTCTTTCCGTAATCTGATTCCAATTTCACTTATGCTGTGACACTGTAGCGACAAGCCGGGGGGAGGTTTAATTGAAATGTCCGTGCTTTTAATTGGATTCTGTTAAGATGTGAAATTACCTCCTGAATTACAGCCTTGTACCTTTAAATGCTGATACAGAATTGTTTCCAGCGGTGATCAGTTAAGGAGCTGAAATAATGCTTCGATTCAGCGGTGTGCATCACTGTGCTGAGGCAAAAGAACATTCTTGAATTTAAAGGCAAACTGTTCAATCCGCGTCCTTGCATTTCAAAGACAGGCTTTTATCTAGTGAATTGAATTGTTTTTAACAGGGTTTAGTGCTTCAGAGACAATGAAATACTTAAGCATTTGCAGTACCAGACAGGGGATTCAAGGCATTGCCTAATAATTCTGGCAAGATGTATTTATCAAACTCTTACAGTCATGGTATACACTCGTCTTTATCGTGATACGGAATTTACACCCACAAATGCCCAATACCAATAATATAGTGGCTGCCAGATATCCATTGCGAAGCAAGTGAACCTGGCATTCATGATATCATAGTTGGGCTGAAGGTGTTGGCACTGGACTCTGACATGTTCAGGTAATGTGTGGGTGGTAGGCAGCCAAGCTTCCCTCACCTCCTTGAGGGTTGCGCACTTCTAACCTCCTACACTGAGATTTGAGAATTTTCCCATTCTGCGACCGGTGTCACCCTGCTGTGGCTGTGCAAAACATCCCTTCTCTCCTACTGCTGCCTCCTCCACCTACATCCATGACCCCTTCTGATAAGCTTGGAGGTCATCCTTTTCACTGATTAGTTTGCTGGCAGATTGAATGCCCATGTCTATAGCCCCGCGGCACCCGGGCTGGCTCTACCTGTGTGTGGTTGGATCAGCAGGTGGCTGGCACACTGTCCAGTGTGATACTGAAACCATTATTTACAGTATACATAGCAGTTCTCTGTGTGCTCAGCTGAGCCGTGTTTCCAATCTCAGAGAGGATGTACGAGGGATAGGCAACATCCTTGGTTATTTCATTATTGTAGAAAAATAGCTCTTTTTATATGCTAGAGATGTACTGTATTGGAATAATGTAAAAATCGTCAGCAGGATTCCAGGATATTCTCTGTGAGCGAGGAGCCTGAAATGTGAGGTCATTAGTAAGTTCTCTGTCGAAATCCCTTCTCTTTAGTATACTGTGTGTACACGTGTGTGTGTGTGGGTCTTTTGCAAGAATTCACATGTGTTTGTTTGTTTACCGTGTCACTGCTGGCCCAAGTTGAAGCCACAGGAGTGTGAAATAACAAGCACAAGAGGGATTTCACGCCTTTGCAGAGCTGAAAAGATATGTTTTTGTCAGACAACTCAGTCCATTTCCATCCCCGACAAACTTTGTTTACTTCAGACTACTCATAGCCTACCTGTTTCCTATACAAAACAGTACAATTAAACGGCATCATTATATATGGGTTCCCACGGGTATAGTGTGTCCAGGTTTGCTTATGCTACACCCCTGACCTGTTTTATCGCTGTTATCAATTGCACCCGGCGCATCGTTAGAAAAAGACAAATAGCCCTGTTTCTTTTTGGGGGACAGACATGCGGACAGAAAATCAATGCCCGGGTTCCCATGAGCACCTAATTAGCTGGACACTTGTGCACTGTTGAAACACGGACCACATCTCTTTGTCTGCTTAGTCGATCAGGTGAAATGCATGAGAGACACCTTCACAGCTGATAAAGTGTCAGAGAGGTGAGGAGTAAACACATAAGTGACACTTATGGTCTAGCACGTCTCACACCCACTACATGCTTTGGCAGACTTGATTTGAACTTTATCGTCCATGTCACAGAGGCATTTTACACCGAGGGCACTATCTCCTTATCAAATACGCTTTCTTATTTCTTAAATTCCTCCAATGATAAATAAGGCATATATAATATGTTATATATTATATAACATATAAATATTATAATGCGGGCAAATGGTTTAAAAAATATTTTAAGGCCATATTTCTTTCAGCTGGCTATGAAACAGGGTCAGAAAACAAGTGCCCAAGGTGGATTTCTAACTTGAGTGCCATGCAGAAGGCAGTTTTCTAAAACGGCTTCGACTCAATTGGTCTCTCACTGAAAATTCTAAACATTCAATAAAAAAGGGAAGAGGTGGAAAAAAAAATCTTAAATGTCCAATCTTATTCTATAACCTGTTAGAGTGACACTTGCGAATTTCCATTATGGACATGGTGGCAGTACAAACGCAGATAGACGAAGGGGAATAAAAGGGCCTTCTCATGACAAACTTTCTGGAAATGTCAGCCTTTCATGCTGTTGAGAAGACCTATTTCATATCTATTACAGCAGGCATTCTGTGTCCGATATTTCAGATTTCAGTCCTCCCCGCACTGCAAATCCTCTGCCAATCTTCCACCCTTAAGAATCTCTGCCAGCCCCGATGCATTATTCCCCCTACCTCCTCTCTCCCCCTTTTGATGTGACAGAACAAACCGCGACCTATTAGGATTAAGGCTTTGAAAAGATCTTTGAAGCCGCTCAAGGTTCCTTTAAACTGGGGAATGACAATATGAGCTGTGTGGCAGCAGATGCTGAATGGAGTGATTGCTAGTCCTTAGCGAGGTCTGCTGTCACATAACACACACAGGCATTCAAACACTCACACATCTGTGCGAGCACATACACGCAACCAACTTGCAGCATCCACCCTTTGCCCAAAACACAGCAGTTGTCATTTACAGTACATGTTTTGTGCTCACAAATGCAGATTTGGTTCATCACTTTTCTTTTTTGCAGTGATTTGCTGGGAACTGTGAGGGCCAAGTCTGGCTCGGAGCCCTTGCTGTATCTGAACTGCTGCCCAGGATGAAAACAAACAAACATGACAATGCCTTGCGTTTTCTCCTTTAATGATCTGCTTCTGTTTAGGACACAGTGGTGTCGGATGGCATCACTGGAGGCATGGTGCTGAAATGTGAAGGACGGGGGTCCACACGGATGGATGTGGGGTGCTGGAAACCGACATGAAAGAGACAAGTCATAACCCACTTGTGTGTGCTAATGATGTCAGTATGAGTGTGCGAGAATGAGAGTTTTGTGTCTCTTTAAAGCATAATGGCATGCTGTGGGAGCTGTTTATCTGACTGAAAATTAAAGGAGTTCAAGGTGTTTCAGTTTTTACTGCAAAGATTCTCAATAGCACAGAAGAATTTTCATTTTTATCTTTTCTATGATACCTCACCACTGACAGCTCATCTGATGGTGTTGGAATGATGGAATGCCACAATGATGCAAAGGAGAGCAAATTAAGTAAAAATGACATCTGAATGCTTCCTATACACTTTGCTTCAGTCACACAGACACCGCAGAGTGCAAATACCATTGCTATGCATCTCCCACAATCGAAAAAGAATTTAGCTTTCTTTTATCTAATCACTCCTCTGAATATCCCTTATCATTCCTGCCTCGCCCCCTGAGGTAGCCAAGGACAGATGTGATATCAAATATTCAAACTGGATGATTCCTGGAGAGATTTATCATGGCAAATTTCACAGGCGATCCTATTTAGATATTCACTGTCTGTTTTGTGTGGTGTCATGGGTTAAACATGCCCCGGTGTGAGATGTCACAGAGAGACAGTTACTACAGATAGCTGGTCTGCGGAGAAATGAAGCCATGGGGCACACAGGGTAAAGTCTTCTTAGTACACAGGAAGAGAGACAAGTTCTCAGGGAGCTGCCACCATAGAGCACATATTGATCTGCCATTGCATCTTATCTTTGTGACTCTAGATTAAAATGCTCAACATTGGCTCTCCCCCTCGCTCTCTGCCAGGCTGAAGGCCTTTCTATGTCCCTGAGTGGAGGAGCTCTAATCTCCCCACGAAGTAGTGGGAGCCTATCACTGCCAGAAAAACACATTTCTTACTGTGAAAAGCAGAAAAGGGTGAGCATGGAAATTAATCGTCTCAAAACGCTCCCCATCTAAAGAGTAACTTGAATGATAATCAGGTTTGTTCATTCTGCATCTTTTGATGCAGGCAGTTGTTTTGTTTTTTTCTTAACAGAATGTTTTTATCTGTGTGATTGTCTCGTTTGTTTTTTTTCTAACCCTCCTTTTCTATTCTTTCTTTATCTTGAGCTACTGTTATCATAATCCAAACAATTGGCTGTTGTAACTGTATGTATTCCTCTTGTGGGAAATGGCTGGGAATCAGATCCTCTTGGGTCTTGTTTAATGTCCTGTCCAAATGAGCAGGGAAGAGTTGAAGCTCTGACAAAAACTGGCAGGAATAAAGGGGAGAAAGCCTGGGCAGACAGACGGATGAGCCCCAGGCTCCAGGGCTTTGACTTTGGCCAAACAAACGTTTGTTTTTCAAAGTGTTTTTATAGTAGGATGGATTAAGGAGGATGTGGACCAAAGCCCCCCACCACCCCCTGCCCATCCGCGGTCTTGTCAAATGGTGCATTGAGAGGACGGGTCGCACCTGTTAGGGCAGCCCAGAGGAGCAGGACCAGGATGATATTGAGCAGGGCTTTGTGGGTATCAGAGTCAAAACAAAGCTGTCAGCCAGGGCTCATTCATCTTTGATGTTCATTGATGAGGAAACTGGTGGGCCTCAACAGGGCATTGTTTCCTCTAAGTGGTGCCCATTGATAGCCAGAAAGCCACGTTTGTTTTTAGTCTCTGACGGGTGGAGCTCATTTTAAAAGGCTTAATGGTGCATTTAACCAGTCCAAAACACTGCGCTTTGGAGCCCTCCTTGCACCATTGGCTCGGGGCTGTCTTCCTGCTTCCTAAATGGCCCATAAACAATAATAAAATGCTAATCATGGCTGAATGGCCAACACCGGTGGGCATGCATGTATCGTCAATTCCTGGGCTCTTCTGAATGCCTGCTGCGACAAATCAAGATCCAGGAACGAGGGCATTTGACTGCCATCGTGTCTGCTTCCTGGCCCATTCTCCACCTCTCCAGTCTCTGTCATAAAAACCTGGATAGCCTTCATAAAGTGCATTTCTCGTGCTATTGTTCAGCTAATCATATCCTCTCCAACAATTTCAGGATGTGACAAGATAAGATAGGGAATATTAATGCCATATCGCCTCATCTCAAATTATGAAAATGTGTGGATGGGGGGGAGGGCATCTAGAAAGGAAATAGAAATCAATTTGTAGTGCTTCCATTTTGTATATTGCCTTGAAAAGAAAACAGTAATTTTCCATGTTATCTACTTCAGATCCTATTAGAATCAGGTTAATTTAGTGGCAATGATTTCAAAACGTTATCACACCGTCCTATCAGCTAATGTCTTTGAGTGCTCTCTGTTTGTAAGGTGTAACTGTTCAAATTTAATATCATGTCAGATACCACATCTGACTGATGCATGATCTTGGATATCACTTGCAGAATGGTGAATGCAGGAAGACCACATTAATTAAATTCTTAGCTGTATTAAGCTTACTGTGCGGTTCACCATTGAATAAAGCGAATGTAACGACACTCTAGAAGAAAATTCTCCGATCTGCTATGACTGCACAGCAAGTTTTTTTTTGTTGTTGTTGTTGTTTGGTTTTGTTGGTATTTGCATTTCTCCATTCTACATTGAGGGCACTACATTTAATCAAACTTAATTAAAGATAAATCCCACCCTGCCTATGGTGTACACTTCAGAAATGTGAAATACATATATTCTGGTAACTAGCATGAATACTCTACATGATTATGTTATTCAAATGGTTTGCAAGTTTCTATCATTCCACCTCTCATGAAGAATGTTGTAGCTGCATGCTCATAATTTACCACTATAGATGCTTAATTCATGAATATGAATGTGTCTTCCTCAAGAGCTGACCCCTATTGTTGTGAAAAATCAAGGACTCTTGCCTTGTTTCAGTGCAGAGGTGTATCAAGGATGCACAGCTAATCTTACCTTAAATAAGGGTCTCTGTTTACATCTTCAAAGCACAGGAAGAAGAAGCCCTCACAGAGTTTCTTTCCCCCTCTCTCCTGATTGTTTGCAAGCTTGATTTGCTTGGATTCTTAAATGATAGGCTCATATAGAGTCCCAGACTTTGTTTACGTGGCCGTGTATTGGTTGGCTGCCTCCTTAAGCGCGAGGAGATATGCAAGAGCAATCAAATATTTCTATGACTTGTATAAATGATGGTGGATGGCAGAGGAAGTTTGAATTTTTCACTCCTCATTTGTGGTTCAATTGCCAGAGTGTGTATTGCCTGTTTTTCCGGAAAGAAAATAGATGGCTTTGTCACTCAGTATGCATAAACTGTTGGTCTGTTCGCTGTCAACAGAAATGATAGCAGTTCTATTTGTCTTATGAGAAAGACATTGTTACAAAGTCTGAATAGTAGTTTTCATGAAAGGGATTGTTTGTCCATTCTGAAGTTATTTTGCTCAGACATTATATGACATATCTGCACGAACCCTTTTAAATTCGGAGCGCCCTGTCACAAAGTGATATGTTAAGAGGAAAACAGAAAAGTAACTGGCAGTGTTAGGAAGGTTCCTGTTAGAATGTCATGAGTTACAGTCAAAAATGTAATATCTAATTAGTTACTTCCTATTGCATTTGATGATATTTCAAACTCTACAGGATATATATATATATATATATATGTTGTTGTTTTTTTTTGCTAACAGCATCGTCACTGCGGGGATGTTAGTACCCTTTTTTGAATTCAGAAACTAGTGTTGAATATACAGCACTAAAAGCGGTTCTTGTTAGAGAACACGACCACATGCCTTGGCGTAGATGACTGGTCACAGGTGCTTCAGGTGCTTAGAGCAATGCTGCTGATTTCCTGCCAGATGAGAGGCGGGGCTAATTCAAATCAGACAACCAATCACAAAGAAGTTCAAAACTTGAGTGCATACCGCTGAATAACTAAAGTCTGTTTTGATTTAGACATAGCTCCTTGTAAGCTATGATACAATGATAAGAGAAAATATCCTGTGATGTGCCAACTTTCAATTACTGTAATTTCATTTTTATTTTTTTTTTTCGAATTACAAATTACAACTACATCAATATTCTAATTCAATTCTGGCACCTACGTAACATGTAACTTACTATTCTCCAACACTGGAAACTTGGCATTTCTTGTAGACACTCCCCCTATTATTCCTTGAACCGAGTGTGACACATTGTCCTCTGCATACAGTGTGTCGAATTCAGAGGTCGCATCAAGCAAAAACTTGGTAGAAGTGCTGGTAATTATGAGCTACTCATCCAACACTAATAGTACACCACAGAGATTACAATTTATCTCTTTATCTGAAATGACAGACTGTCATACACACTGCCCGTCCACATCTACCATGCAGTCTCATATCATCCCGCACTTGAACCAAACATATATTTCTATCAAGGCGCGGGGAGAATAGCATCCTCCGTTTGGCGCAGCGGAGGTGTGTCCCCTTCTATCTCCAAGAGAGAGGGAGCGAGGAAGAGGGGGGAGAGAGAGAGGGTACCTCTCTTTTGTTCACTCCCCTCTCTAACTGGTAGTGTTTGACTTCCCCCAGCCAGGAGTGGGTAATTCTGGAGCCCTGTGTGAGGTTGTTAGATCACTGAGGCCCAAGACAGCACCATTCTTTGCAGACCCTTGACAGCAAATATGTGGTAATGATATTGTCTCCTGCTGGGTAATAACACACAATTCAGACTGCCACATACTGCAGTCGCCGGGGAAAAAATGGAGGGGAGAGAAAAAAAGAATTACACTGAAGTACTGGAGGAAAATGACAGGAGAAATGTCTTCAACCTGAAGTGCTACATTGAAAAAAAATTCACTCCTGCAGGACACTGCAGTGGGAACAACTGTTTTATTCTGCACTTCTGAGTGATGCAGCACAGGATACAATGGCCACCAATATCTGTGATAGGAACGAGGTAGTTTCTTCATGCAAATGTCCATTTCTGGGCAGATTTCTTTTCTTTAAAAATAGTAATATTTAATGACTTTAATGTCTTCCCTTGGGAATTTTAGTGTCCCAACTGGCCTACCTGAATGTTAAATACTGTAGTTAGCCACTCTTAACAAAAACTGTGGCTTCAAATGACTAAAGCCAAAAAACACTCTGCATAATTAGTGTTAAGTATAAACAGCATTTTCCTACCATGGAGACCTTTCATTGTTAACCAGACCACACTGGCAGCTTCAACCTTGACCTTTGTGTTGCTCCACTTGGTACTCGGCTTGTAACTGTCAACACCATCCATCACTAGCCAATCTGGGCCTGGGATGGGGGCCGGTCCCCCTGCTGTACTGTGAAATTGTGGCATGTGATCCTTAATGTGCATGAAGTAGACAAGGCCTTGACACAATGCATCAAGCTTCAGGGGGGCTCCTCTGGGCTAGTCTATTACCCTCCTGCTGTGCCTGTGGCTGCCTGGACTTATTCCTAGGGATAAGTTGGAATAATAGTGTTATGTCTGCATGCATCCAAGGCCCTAGCCTTAGCTCTGCTCATACTCAGGACTGGCTGTCAGTCAGAATCCTGACCAGGATAACTAGCATATCTGCTAATACTAACAATACTGTTGAAAACTGTCTTCCTTCCCTTTTAAATAAATAACTGTCACTGACAGATGTGGAGGATATTTGGATGAAAATGAACTCTCTCCTCACAAAATTATCTCTACTGCTAGCATCCATGATCTTAGATGGAGACCTTGCATCACAGTAGAAGGAGATGCTGTATGTGTATGTGACTCCCTATCCTTATTCATACATTTGACTACCGGAGTAGCACTGTGCAATGGGCTAAAATAAACGAGAGCACCATGTAAAAAGGTAGCCTTGATACTGTGCAAGTGGGTGAAAAAGGGAGGCACACTGAAATGGAAGAATTCATCTTTTCTATCATCCCCTCCGCTCAACTCGTGAGCACAGGGGCTGATGGGTTCAGTCTCAGCCGCTCAGATTTGCATAACACAGACAGATGAACTCAAGTGATTGAATTGGGCTAGGTGGAGTGAAAAAAAGAAAAGAAAATGAATTTCCAAGCGAATTAGGAAATGATGGAAACAGCAAAGGGTACATTATTTATTTTTCACACTGAAATAATTACAGAATTAACCTTTCCTTCCCATGTGACAGCCCTCTAAACCCTCTTTATCGCAATGAATTTGATGTACTGGACTCTGTTGGAAGAAACTTGAATCTACTGATGAATAAAACAGTGTTACCTATTACCTCCTCTCACCATCACACCTGTGTCTTCATCACCATTGGTGCGATCTGGTCTGCTGATCTAAACTGCTTGGCCAAGCCACACCCAGATGTCATCATGTCTTGTTTTCCATCACTGATGTAACACTAATGTCCGTGTACCTTCCCCGTGACTGGCAGTGACCATTTTATAGAGTCACGACACTACAGGAGGGGGAAAAGCAATTTCATGGTTCACTCTGTGGTTAATGTGCTGCTGTAATCTTTAGAGAGGCCTGTCCTTTTTTGTTTAAGTTTCACAGAATAAAGGGTTGAACTATCGTGAGCTCAGGCCAATTAATCACTTGGCTAAAAGGTGGCAGGAAGCATCCACCAGGAACGGGCTCATGGTGAAAGTGTGTCCCCATGAGTGTTTGGCTGAGCAAGTAAGTTCTTCCAAAAGGAGTCAGTCTTTCATTTTGTTGGTGTGTGTGCTGACCATCAGCTGGTGTGTATAAGGAGAGGGTAGGGTTGGGCTACTTACTGTGTGTACCTTTTGTGTGTGTGTTTGCGTGCTGTGCTCACACAGTCAGGTAAGCCTCTCTAATTGCCGCTAGGTGCATTAGCACTTATCCACCACTCTCCCTCTCCCTCTCCCTCTCTCTCTCTCTCTTCCTGTGTCTTTGTTTTTCCTCTCAGTGCCAGTCTGTGGGCCAGAAGACAATCAGACCAGAAGGGTCATTTTCTGCAAGAGCTCACCTCCCTCCTCCAAGCCTCGCTGCTGACAGGCTCACGCTCGGCAGGAGCCCTAAATTAACACTTGACGTCTGCGAGGCTCAGACCTGATGAGGCCGCAGAGAGACAAAATGTCAGAAAACAAACACTCCATCATTTTTGCTTCATTTCCTCCACTGCTGGAGAAACACACTCACCTGGAGGGTTGGAGAGGGCTGCGGTGACATTCACCCCCGTATCTGTTGCTGTGGATCAGCCCTGATGCCTACGGGCCAAGGTGAGAGGTTGAGACCAAATATGAATGGAGGGACGCTGAGTAGGAACTGGTAATTACATAACTGTTATCAAGAAACAACTGGAGGGAGAAGTGAGTAATTTGGCACCTGTTGGGTTTATATCAATTAGCTGGACATTTATATCAGCAAATCAAGAAAGAAATATGATTATGACGTATAAATATGGAGTATTAAAATATATTCGATCAACATGAATGAAACCCAGATACATCTTTTTTTATTTATAAAAATGTTTGCAAAAAAAAAAAAATAAAAAAAAAAAATCCTTATTTCCCTTCATTGGGGTTGCATTTATCTCCATTCTGCCATTACAAAGTAAATGATTTGTTTTCCTGAGCACATCAACAACAACCCTTGTAATTATTCCTCACTGGGGATGTTCACAACACTAGGACTCAACACTGTGGAGTAGTATGATACTATTTGAAGCCTACTTCAAACACAGTGCCCCCAGCGAGTTCCGATAGTGCCCGTGTCTATTTTATTATTTGCTTTATCTCTTTGTTGCGTGAGAGTTTATTTGTTTACATGAGAGGGATTGGAGGTTTGGTGATCTGAGCAAATTGCAGCAGAAAGTACTTCAGATAGGAATGACTGTAATTAGCATGCTCTTAAATGTGGAACGCTCTCCTAATGTTTTTGTTTACATGGGGCAGCTGATCTGTGACTTGGTGCGGGGGCGGCCCACAGGCAGGTTAAAATCACTTGTCATGCCAGAGATCATCATTATGAGCTTACAATTGGTCAGTGTTGAGGAACAATCAATGCAGCGCCAGGTAGACACTCAACCACCAGTCTATGCTGTCAGATTTTCTGTTTAATTTTGTATCTATAGTTTGGTCTTCCAGAGTGGATAATTTGAAAATTTGAGTGTGTTTATGTGCGTATATTTGTATGTGGTCATGCTCACAGATTTTTTCTTTTTGTCTCATTTTTCTGCTACGCGTACTGAACTGGCTTTTCCTAATCTTAGCATCTACACTGAAGCATATGTTCCATGACACTCATTAAGAGCCAATTAAGAATTTGCTGGTGTGCCCAGTTATTCAGTCAGTGATTATATTTCACTGAAGGATAATATCCAGGTAAATTAAGATTTCGATTTAATTCAGCCCTGGTTGTCGCTGCATCTCCATTTCACATCATGGAACAATTGAGATCTTATCAAGGATTAAAGTGGGGGATATTACACCTAATTTAAAATATGCACATCTACGACTGCTCGCACTGCTTAAGCATCCGCTATGATATTGTGAAAAAAAAAAGGAGAGCGAAACAATTCTGAAAGCGCCTCACCTACAAAACTTAAAAGGCTTTGAGATACAATTCATCAAATTGGCAGAAGGATTTGGGGCGGAAATGCTGCCTTAAAGAGTTCTTGAGAAAGATGAAGAGGCAGCTAAATAGAAGTACACACGAAAGGAGCAAAGAGGAGACAGGAAGTTGGGAAACATTGAAAAGGGGGTGCCATGGTAGTCAGGTGACAGTGTGACAAAGTTCTGCTTG
>VVAS01048712.1:15860-25903 GCA_015103295.1 Ptychochromis oligacanthus
ATTGTCTCTGCTCCTTTTGAAGTTGGGCACTTCTTAGTGTCCTAGAGATGGGTAATCAGGCTTGATTTTGGAAGGGTCAGGCCATCTTTTGAAGGGGCGGTCATCCTCAAGTTCAACCAAGGAGGGCTGTGCTCATGGTCTGTGTCAGAATTACTGTAATTTTATTACAGACATACACTGCCCAGTGTGGAATTAAACAGAAAAAAGTAGACAGAGGACAAGATGGTTGTGATATGAATATTTTAGCACGATTGTGTAAGAAGACTGTATAATGAAAACCACCAGGTGTGGGTAACTGCAAGGTAAACATTTTGTGTTTGTTCTTTTTTAAAGTTGCTGCAGCACAACAAATACTGACTTAACTGTGAAGCCCTGAAAGAAAAAAATGGTCTATGCGCTTCTAGCGATTTTTTATAGTGCACCAAATATTCCTGAAACTCGTGATTCAAGGGCTGTATATTCTGACACAATTATAAACATATGCTCTTGTGTATATTTTCTCTTTATTTATTTTATTTTTATTTTATTTTATTTATTTATTTTTTTTTACAAAAATTTAAATGGATTCAACAAAAAAGAAAACTTGTACCTATAAGCCTCAGAATAGCCTAATACATTTCCCAAACTGCTATTAGCAGACAAAAATTAAATCTAGTGTCCATCAAATAAGGACAGTATCCACATGTGTTGTCAGACTATTTTAAATAAGACACCGTGATTTGAAAACAGACAGGCCCTTAATGCGCTATGTACTGGTGCACCATGATGTGGGAACAGCGCCGTCTTTCTTGTTTAATAAGGATCAGGAGGATTTCGATCCAGCCTCCTCGTCCGCACTGCCTATACATCTGTATGTGTGGACTCTGGGGAAGGCAAGTGTAGCTGGTTACCTTAACCCTCTGTTTGTCTACGATGATTTAAGGCTCAAACAGCTCTCACTGTGACACCTGCAGTAACAGAAACACGAGAGGGACCGCAACGGTTTAATTTCACACTCTATTTGTTACAATGAGAAGATAGTTTATAAAAGATTTTTTCACACTATAATCCGTTTCATTATAACATACTGTGTATGGCAAGGGTGAATTTAGACTGTGTACCTGCAGGCAGGGTTTAATGCTATTTTCCAGAATGCAAGATGTGTTTTTTTTCCAAGTAAGGCATTGACTGAAGATTATTTTTTTTTTTTATGACAGAAATTTTTTTATTTAAATACACGTCTGCACAAATGACACCAGTATGGGGCACTTTTATTTTAAAATAAATAACTATGAAGGAGGGTTTCTGTATATTTAATGAAAGCCAAAGCACAATTTGCAGTTATTTAGAAAAAGATTTGTGACATTTTCTAAAAATGTTTTTTAAGGAAAGGTAAAATAAATAAATATTTTTTTGTTATTAAAATATATTATGTTAAAATTTAACAAATAGCATACATTTACCAATTGCTTAGTAGACAATATTCACATTCAGTGAAACAGCATGTGAATAACACCAAGATATATTTTGAGTGATTTCATTGTCAGGTCTTTTATATCACTAACTTGTGGTCAGATTATCACATAACTGAAAAATACTGGGAACAAAACACACTCGAGAAACACTGAAGCTGACATCACTTTTTCAGCCAACAATAACAAGTTCAAGCACACACTCCTTCCCAACATGCCCCCTCCTCGCCCTCTCCCAACACACAAACACGCACACACAGACACAGCAAAACCTAAATCTCTTTTCTCCATACCCACACACACCCACCCACACACACTCACACACACACAACATGTACGGCACCAAACCCCTCTTACCCACCACTCCCCTGCACCCAAAGCCTTCAAGCAGCCCTGGGCTTGTGTAGTCATGCGTCAGTTGCCCGGCACTGGGGATGAGGCCTTGCTAGCTGTGGCTGTAGCTGGGTCCTAGCCAGCAACTCCTCAGCTCCCTGCTCTGCTCTATGGAAGGCAGAGAAGCTGAAAGCACCATTTATCATCACTTGTGTGGGCAGCATCACCACGGCAACGCTCAGGCTGGCAAATGCCACTGCTGTGAATACTAATGAGGCTCTTGGCAGGTCTGTGTTGGCGTAAATGGGGCCAGGGTTGTACTCTGTATGAGTGTGTGTTTGTGTGTGCATGCGTGTGAGCGAGTGCTAGGCTCTAGGAGGGCTACAGTAGAGGTAAACAGTCCAAAGGAAATCAATTAAGTGTTTCCACAGTGTTTGGCAAGAGCTCTAATCTTCAGCACCACATTTTAAAATAAGGGCGAAATCTGCCTTTAATACCTCCTCTGCTTTCTGCATGACAATAAACAAGCAGGCAACAATAAACAGTCGAGCACAGCCGAGCTTGACTAAGTCCTCCAGTCTCTACTTTGAGAAAACACAAGTGAAGTCATTATTCCGGAGTTCTTTCTTCCCCATGCAGTATGTCTTTTCTTAAAACTGAACATTAAACAGCAGTAATTATTCCCTCCGTGTTTCATATTTTATAATATTTATTCGAGAAACAATCGGCAAAGACTTAAAGTTGTGCTGTTAAGTTGGAAAGCTTGTGAGGTAATGTAATGAAGTATCAGCAGTGCACTGACATGAACTGAAGCATACCTGCCTGTCTGCTACTGACACTAGCTTTTAGTTTCAGCTGGGCCTTCACCTGTCAGAGACACTCCCTCTCTCTGTTACACTGTGACTCTTATGTTAGAGTGACGCTGTGAATAAATTGGACTGGAGCATGCCTGCTTGGCTCTTTATTGATTCAGGCACTTTGATTGAGCGGGGATCTAATCAATTCTTCAGTGGTAGTGAGACGCCAGAGTAAAATTATTCTTAGGCAAACCCTTCAAACGACTTGTCATTAATTTGCCTCTTTACTGGCACTTGTTTGCTGGGAATGAGATGCGTTTTGGGCTTTCTCTGTCTATTAGCGGGGTTGTGCTCCTGGGATTTTCATGGGCTGCTAAGCTTAGGGGGAAGAGAGAATGTGTGTGTTTGTGTTTTGTGCACAAATCTGTTTACGCATATGTGAACTGGAGGTGATTGGGCACACTATGCTTGCTCATCCTTACAGAGTGACTTATTAGTGCTAATTGGGAAGGACAGTTCAAACAAGCACAGAGGAGTGGTTGTCACACAAGCGTGACAAGAGTGTAGAGAGGCAGGCAGTGCTGGGTGCTCTTCTCAGCCTCAGCACTCCCTTTTCTCAAACCCAGCCCTCCCTGCCACTGGCCCCCAACCCCCTCCCGGTCATCCCTGGCCCCCGGCCTGGCCATGAAGAGTGGCCACAGAGTGGGCTCTTTGTCTGGACACAGCCATTAGCAGTCAGCGGACTTCAGAAATGTGAGCGGGACAAGGCAGTGGACAGAGGCGCAGACAGAAACACGGCTGTCTGAGACACTTAGGAAGTCAACAGCTGACGGAAGGGCCAGCACAAAGGAGGAGCTGCTGAAGCATGGGGAGCGTGATCAGCATAGAATATAGACCTCCCTCCCTTCCCCTGCGGACTTCACGCCGAGCAAATGCACACACAAATATCTACATGCAACCACATTATGCACATAAACATGTCTGATATGCTCGTGAAGGAGGCACACACAGAAGACAGCACACAGACGTGAATGTGACACATCAGAGCCTCCATTAGCTAGTGCAGAAGATGCGCTGACATCACATGATAAGAAAGGCATTCTCTTTGCCCTGAACCCTCTAGTTAATGATGAATCAACTGGTGGTGCATCGACATTAAGACCTCTTCCTGGAAAATGCTCCATACTGTTATTTAGCACGTTTTTTGCTGAAAGATGCTAATTCCAGTGATTATTTAGTACCATAATAGCTGCAATTATATTCTGCACAAACTGATATAAGGTATAAGCACCAATTAGTAACTGGTCATTATCTTAAGCATTTGGTTCAGGGAGAGTGAAGTAATAGGCAACCATTCAGTAACCCTTGCTCAGAAAAATGGCTGCATAGTGCCTCGGTAATTAGTGGAGCTTGTTTTGCCTTTAGTCTTGAAAGTGGGTTTTATTTCCAGTAACCTGCATGACTGCTTATTGCTTGCAGTCATATTTTGCGATTACAGAGACAGGCATGCTATTAATGGGTAGCATGAGGACAGTGCCACATTTAATTATTCCCTCTTTGGTCATGGCAAGAGGGCACTTTCAATAAAAAAAACTGCATTTTTCAGGATTTTTGTTTTTTTGTTTTTGTTATTTTAGAAATGAATACATGTGCGGTGAAACCAAACATTGGTGTGTTGATGGTAAAAAAAAGTGTAAAATAATCCAAATTTTTATGCAAACACATGTTTACTGCCCAGCAGAAACAGAGTGATTTCCTGACAATAATAATAGAAAATTCTGCATTATATAAAAAAGCACTGTTTTGAAATGGTATATAATGGTGATGGCCTGGGCTCTGTGCAGTGTGTGTGTGTGTGTGTGTGTGTGTGTGTGTGCTTTCTCAAAGCCATGGCAGCGAGGATCACAAGAGCAGTATCAAAGCAGTTGGCCACCAGGCGAAATGTCTTCTCGCAGCAGGAGGTTGTGGGATTGTTGTCGGCATTCCAACTCTCTTTGAATGTCAGCCTCACTAACAGGGCAGTTGGCCTACATGGCACTGCTGACAACATAGCTACACTTTCAACTTTTATTCTTTAATTTTTTTCCCCCATTTTTTTGCCTGGCACAGCGCCTCTCAGTGGCAAAGAAGATGACAGACACATGAACTAGTCCGATACACTTTTACTTTGTCCCTGTGTGTATGTGGACATGTGTCAAGGTGAACAATGGGTCAGCGTGCATTACTTAAAGTGGCATATGCCATGAAACTTTTTTGTTCACAGTGACACGTACAGGACTTGTGGAACATGGAGCCCAACATGCTGCTGAGTATCGGGGGCAACTGAGCACAACAGCTTTGGACATAAATCTAGCCCACCCCAACACACTGCTCCTGCTTAATAGATGTTTAACTAAACCCCCTCATTTCAAACAGTTTGACCCCAGTTCGCTAAAACACAATGTAAGAACTCCCCAAGGATTAGGCCCTGACCTCACAGGGAATGGAGGGAATGGCCCACACTGGCTATAAAGGAGCCTGCCATTGTGCTGTCCAGGCATGGGGGAGGACAGTGTGAGAGAGATACATGCCAGTGGGTGGAGATAGCCTTGTTGTAACGACATCTTGATGGAGCATCTTTCCCACCCACCAGAGCAGCACCAGCTCTGTATGTATTTTAATGAGGCTTTGTGTCTGCCCACATATAGCCCCTCTACTGACAGGGAACGTGTTAGCAACATGCTCGTCCTTTGTCACGACACCCAATCATATAATCGACTGGTTGGCTAGATTTATTCTCTTGACTCTGTGTGTGTCCATATGTGCAGGGATGTAAATAGTACCAGTGACCTTTTGCAGACAGTGCACTGTGTAGTTGGCATGGGTTGTAAAGCTGCTGGGGTGAACTACAAAACCCAAGGAGCTTTTGTGAGCTCCCTGTATATGTGTGCACGGGCATGGCGGAGCTTAAATAAAAAACTTCAAACTTTAACAAATCCCTAATTTACAAGGGTCACTGCGATGACAAAAGTACTTCGCAAAACGCTTGTCGTGACGATGAATTTGCCTTTCATATTGTAAGATCAAAATAATAATTTTTACTTTTGAAGCACTGTCTTTTCATTCCAGAGTGCCTCTATTGAGAAAACAGTGAATGCGGGGTAATTTTATTTTCTTAAGTGGGGATATGGCACGGCTGGGGAATCCAATTGTGTGCCAGGATGCAATTCAGATTTTATTTTCTTAGTTACTGACCTTGATCGGGGGAACTGCAGGGTCAGAGCCTCTCCAGTCTCTATTGTAGGCTCAAATAGAATGTTAATGAATTGGCGCACTGAATATTAAAATGCAGACCCGCTTTCAGCACCCAGTCAGACTGCTGTGGCATGTTGAGTGCTTTGGCGGCTAGACATGCAGTCTGCCTTGCTCAGAGTCTGCTGCTGACTGGAGAAAAGGTGGGTGGGAGCACTGAGGCTGATTCTTTTCTTTCCCCCTGAAGAATACAGCCCAGTCTCACCGATCAGGAGAGGGAGGGAGCGAATGAAGGGTGAAGGTATATGCGTGATTTGTTGGTATGGATAGTGCGTGTCACTCGGCCCACAACTGGGTGCTCTGTGACCCTTAAGGTTTTTCTTGCAGAGTACAATGGTTGATTTAGGGTGCACCCTGGTCCTTCTCACCGGCCCCGGAAGTGCTTCATTTTGTTCAGAGGACAGCTGCACAGCTCTGTTCGTCTTCCCTTGCCTTCTGATTGGCCTGGCATGCTTGAGAAGGGCATGAGTACTGATTGTTTCACACAGAACCTGGCATGCTCTCAGTTGGGAGGATTGTTTATTGGGGGAGAGGCAGGACAAAATCAACAAAGAGAGCCAGGAGCCAACAGTGGCTCTGAGAACATCCAGAGACAGTCTTCAAAGGAAACAAGCATCTATACAGCAGCTCCAAGCCACCATGAAATATTACAAATGGCGACAGAATACTCATCTCTCTAGTGCCACCTCAATCAACGGCTTTTGTAGTCAAGTATTAACCCCTACTAAGCCAGAATGTACATAACATCAGCAGCCATCGAAGGATATATATATTAACTATTACATAAGCAGTCACCATGTTGAAGCTTTTCAGTTTGTTGTCTGTATTCATATTCAACAATTATTATTTTTTATGGTTTATATATTCAGGACTTATATGAATATATTAATCCTAAAACGTTCAGAATAAATGTTCAGATAGGATAATTTGAAATTAAAGGCACACAGAAACACTGACACAAAACTGATTCAACGATATTTGCTGCGATTTGAATAAATCTAATTATTAGTTTGAGGCTACAGTTACAACTGTATCTATTTACCCAGCCTATTAAATGAAGCAGCATATTTAATGTCACCTAACTGAAAAGTTGAGCTGAGTTTCACCTTGCATTTGGTATCTAAATGGAAAAAAGAGGTTATCCTTTTTGAGTTCGACTGAATAGAACAGATCCCAGAATTCATTTAGCCATGCCTATTTCTCTTTCACGGCCCTGCGCTGAGTCCCTCTATACAAGGATGAGTGAGTTGTGGCCTCGTGCTAGCCTCCGTCTCCCTGAAAGAGGAAAGGGAGAAAAGGCAGCAAGTAAACAAAAATGCATCTTGGAGTTGCTTTTCCTTGCCTCTCCATCCTACTCATTTTGAAGCAGCTGTGCAAAGAATGTCAAAAATTCAGAGTGTCCTCTTTTTATATATCTTTCTGTCAAGTATTTCTTTTTTCCCTCAGGTTCAGATGGAAACCAATGTCTGATGACACATCTGAGGTACTCTAAAACGACCCGGCGAGAAAGGGAGAGCAAGAGAAGTAAAAAAAAGAGGAAAGAGATGGGTGTATATTTGAGCTTGTTTGCGGGTTTCAGTCTGTGCATGTGCCTAACCAAGCATGAGTGTGTGCGTGCGTGACACACACGATCTGAAGATGGTGCAGATGTCCATGCTGTGGCTGGTCTCGCACACTGTTCAACATGCCTCAAAAAGAAGGGATTTTCCCTCTTTGTTTCAAATTTCACAGGCTGTCCAAATGGGCACAGGCGCCTTTCCAAAATAAATAAATAAATGGATGTATCAGTGGCCAACATCTGCAGATTATGATTAGCATTTGGAAATTGCGTCCTTGAATGAGATTTGGATGTCGACTGTCAGTCTTCCTTTATGAGTGCGACTCCTATTCTGGGGAACTAGAGGGTACCGCTTTGTCCTTAAATTGGCTACAATTTGGAGGGAGAAAGAAATCCTCTTCTCTGTCTCTTCCCCTCTGCCCGTTATGATGTGCCGTCTGAACAAGAAAGAGACACTATTAATTGTGTTGAATATGAATAGCTGTATTTGGTTAAACAGTTTCAAAGGAAATTGGCCCAAAGGAACTTCTTTTCCTCTTCTTCCCCCTACTGTCTGTCCCTGCTTTTTCTTCTCTCTTTATCAAGATTTTTTCTTCCCTCTCTAATTTTACACTGAGCGAGCTGGCTGCTTTAGTGCGGCTGCATTATCTTATGTATTCAGCTTTCAGCTCCTCTCCCTCTCCCGATGAGGCGAGGCTTAATTGGGCTCTGGCTTTAAAGTCTGTAGAGCTCTCCACTTGCTCATAGAAACACATTCAGGGGCTGCTCATTCACTTCGAGTATGTGTTAGATGTACAAATATTATTTACTTTTATACTCCAAATCAAAAGGCACACACTTCCTGCCTCTCTACACACAGTCCGTGCAGGAGAATTCACAGTTCAATTCACTTCAGGGTATTTTTTCCCCCTTCTTCGTCAACCGCACTACTAGAATGTGCTGCTGCTTCACAACAAAAGTATTATTTAAAAGGACTGTTTCATTACAATGTAATGGCATTGTTGATAAGAACAACCCTTTTAAAAGACAATAATTACACTGCCTTCCGGTGCTTGGCACAGAAAATAGAGAAGCTTCCACATTTCAGTTTTATTAAGAAAAAATAAGAAAAAAAGAAACTATTTGTACCTCAACTCAGCTGAAAACTGTTTTTTGCAACTGATGCAATGTGAGAATTTGCTTTTTACTGCTACCCATAATTCAGTGTGTGTGTGTGTCTAAATTTCCTTTCAAATTTCAAAAACACACTATTTTAACAGTGACTGACTCCTTAAAACAATTAAAAAATATTAATTGAGAAATCCGGTCAACAGCAACAGCAAATCCCTTAACTGTTCCAGAATGATTCTAAATTGGTACAGTAAAAAAAAATTACATATGCATGGACACACACACAAGTAAATAAAAACAGACACAGATGGCAGAAGTGGAAAATTAAAGTTTCACCTCTTGCAGATCAGGGAAAGAGAATAGCTTTGTATAGCCACTCCTGCATTCCTCACAACTAAACAACCTCAGCAATTAGCTGCACCATTAGAGCCTGGAGAAGGGAAAAGGAGCTGTTAAGAGACACATGCTGGAAAGAGGAGGAGAGAGAGAGACAGAGAAACTTGTTGGTTCTTGTTCTACAGTGAGCTGCAGTGCTGTTATGTGAAGTGTGTCGGTGCTGCACGTTGTTGAAGCCGAGGCCTTTTCAGGCAGGAGCTGATGAACTGCAGATGAACAATTTCGCACTTCCCTTAGACCTGAGCTTACATACAAACTCCTCCTCATTAGTTTTTGTCACTTTCTTGGGTGCCAGGCACAGGAATAAATGAGACCACTATCAGCTGCAGCCTTGATAAGCTGCCTTATCTCATTAGGTTCCACATCAAAGTTAATCAGAGATGGGAATAGTAATTGGCCGACTAGACAATGCCACAGATCATGGGGCTTTTGTAGTGTATGTCATCTCCAAAACATCAGCAGGCTGGGGCTGGAAGATAGGGTGCATCTGCTGGAGAGAGAAGGAAAGAGGAGAGTGTGTAGGGGGTGCGGGGTGGGAGTGAGAGCTGGGAGTGAGTGTGCATGATGAGGAGCAGGGGGTGAGAGAGACAGAGAGAGAGAGAGAGGGGATGAGAGGGGAAAGGAGTAATGGCAGAGGCATAACAAGCAAGCTGCTCAGAATTAATGAGCTTACTCAATAAGAAAAGAATAACCAATCAGTGTGTGTTGGGCAAATATAATTTGGGAATAATTGCTTGATTGCTTTTCTATAGTAGGCTGATTTGACCACACACAAGAACTGAGAATTAAGATGTCAAGACAAGAATTAATTTGGCAAGCGAGGGCACACAAATGTTCCTCTCGCTCCCCACTCAGACGGCTTGGAAGGCAGCAGAGCCGTGAGTTGGAGCGCACTAATGATGAAAACACAGTGGTAGATTGCGTATTCATTTCCCTGTCTCTATTTTACATAAAGAGAGCCATGGCTAATGCCACAGATGTTGGGATATCATACAAAAAAAAGAGAAAAAAAACCTGTGCGTATGCTAACACATTTAATTGGCATTTTTGCATATTCCACTCCATTGTTGATAGCTAGTTGCAGCTGATTGTTCAGTTTGTGTCCTC
>VVAS01048723.1:12030-26344 GCA_015103295.1 Ptychochromis oligacanthus
GCTTTTTTTAAAAAAAAAAAAAAAAAAATCTTAGACCTCTTTTATGACCTCATAGAGAGCAAATATCACTCATTATTTCAGGCACACAACTTTTGCTGTGAGTGCAAAAGCCATACCCACCTGCTGTCCAAACCTTTTGATTAGAAAATGCAGCCAATACGAAGAAAGCTGGCTTAAAGGGAGAGGAGCCAAAGCAGCTTGTTTCCTAAATTGGGTGAAATGAGCGGGTGCAAAGCCAGTATAAAATAAATGAGGAATTTTTTTTAGCTGTAAATCACACACAGCTCCTCTAGTAGAGCCATGAATAGAATTATGGAGCTGGAAATGACCATAATAGGTCCACTTTAATAAAAAAAAAAAACAATGCTGCAGTTTTTTTCCAAATAACTACTCCTTCTATAAAGAAAATTAGAAGTTAAACATACTTTCTTATTTTGACTCTCTTCTAGATGTCATATTTGGAAATAAAGTCTCCTAACTCTGGATTCTGTACAATGCAGCAAGGCTAAAAATGTCTTCATAGAACAAAGGATGCCATATGTTTCACTCCTTTTCCTTCTGAGCAGAATAAAGGTCATCTACTCAGGAACTGCACTGACGTGTTCCAGTGACAACAACTCAGATTTAGAAGCCTCCAGAGTCCTTTCTTTTATGCCATCCGGAGGAGTGAACACCCCTCAGAACCCACCACACTTCCTGATCAGTTTCTTGTTACAGCTGGGGAAGGCCGGTTGGTCATATGACTGGGGACTTCCATTGTAAGGCGGTGAGGCAGGAAGTGAAGTGGAAGTAAGGCCTCTCAACAGTCTCACTCAGCACCAGGTCCACAGCAAGGCCGAGTCACTGTCAACAGGGACAATTAGGCATTGAGGTGGCCTATTGTCCAACTGAGGCTGCACATATTTATGGCCTAAGAGTTTCCCTCTCACTGCCTGAAGCGGCATGTGAAGGAAACAGGCCGGAGCAGAGGAGAATTTACTTTTATCATCACACTGGGCCTCAATTTTCACACAGCGGCAGACAGAAATACTTCATTGATGTGAAAAGTCAAAATGAACTCATCAGAAGATGGCAGATGATGAAACAGTTGGCCTGTTTGTGTAGTTACTGAATCAGACCAGTGGCAACTTTTCCAAATGTTGGCCTTTACATAGACAAATTAGGACATTCTTTCAGAAATGACTCCACTGCTTGAAAACATTAAACATCAATAAGAGCATTTAAAAAAAGGTGAGTAAAGAGTTCTTTTTTGGTAATATTTATGTTCTGTACAAGGGACATCGGGTTCTCAAACCTTTTCTCTCATTTATCCTGTTACTCATGAGATGAACCCTCAATCTGGGAACAACTCACTTACATGGTATTCCTTCTGCATGGTCACTACAGCCGGACATTTTAAAGAGATTATCTTGTGTAGATGGTGTAAGGGCGAGTGGCCCATTCATTCTAATGACTTTGTTTCCTAATGAAAAGCCTGTCAATGAAACACTGTAATCACCCCCTTATCTGCCATCTGAGGCAGGAGAGGGACGGAGAAGATACGAGGCTTTATCAAGGCAGTTTCAGCTATACATAGCTGTAAACAGCCTCGGTCCTGGCACACACCAGCACAGCTTTCAAATGAGAAAGTGTGAGATCAATAAAATCCTGCAACACCAAGGGCACTGAGACATCAGCCACACTGAGACAGCTGCAGTGCTACTTGTGAGGTCTGGAAAACACAACATCATTATTATAAGTTAAGAGGAGCTACTGAACAGCAACTGTCATATTTCAACTTTAGAGAGTGGTTCTAGTTTATATTCAATTACATTTTTATTGAATCTTTGTGAGTTATTATTATGTAGCTGCAGTGAATATCTTTAGTCAGTTTAAGCACTATATCTATATTTTTTGTTTCAGTTTACTGTGAATAAATTACCTTTACTATTGCTGTTTGACTCAAATTTTGCTGCCTTCTAGTATTTCTTCAAGATTAAGTCACAACTGGTGGAAAGTTAGCCCACAGACCGAGGAATACACTGGAATTAGTTAATTAGGAATTAGTTGTTTTTTTTTTTTAACAATTAATTCTACAGTATGTATATGTGTTTTATGAATATTATGGTAGCTGAGTGGTTAGAAACACAAACTATACTGATTTCTACCAGAAACATTTATTGCATCCATTTAAACACAACACTGTACAACTCTGCTGTCAAAAGCCCTTTAAACAGCTAACTCTAATAATAATACAAGATAGAGCACTTTTCAATATTAGCTATTTGCCGATAAAATGGTATTCCCATTTATAACGGTCGATAAATCAGAATGAAAAAAGTTGAAGAAGAGACGGAGAAACACCCTTCAACCATGTTGTGAGTGTTGATGTTGCATAATTTGTCCACCAGGGGGCACGCTGCAACCTCCCTGTCCCTATACTATTTGAAACACCACAAACACAACAACCAGCTGATCTGAGCAGAGTTGGGCAGAGCATAAAGGAGTAATCCACGACTTGTTGTTATAATAAAAAAAAAAAGATTATTTTTAAACTGTCTTGTCTCATTGTCTTAATAAGGACTCATGAATAACTACACATAACAAATGTTCTGGGAATCTGTTTATGTTTCATGTGTGTGAAAGAAGAAAAAAAATCAAGCGATATATCAGATTTTTAAATCACCAAATATTGGTATTAGTATCAGTCTTTAAAATGACACATTTTTTTTGTTTTAATTTTGATGATTATGGCTTATAGCTCATGAGAATAAGAAATCGAGTATCTCAAATTATTCTAATATTTAATTTCAAGTTTGAGTAAATTACTGTTCAAGCAGTAGAAATACAGCCACTGCTGAAAAGGCTGTCTGTTTACAGAGAGCTGTATCAGAGCATATTAATGGAAAGATGACTGGAAGGAAAAGTATGGTAGGAAAAGTTGCACAAGCAACAGAGATGACTGCAGCCTTGAGAGGATAGTTACAAATTCAAGAACTTGGGAGAGCTTCACAAGGAGTGGACTGAGGCTGGTGTCAGTGCATCAAGAGCCACCATGCACAGACGTCTTCAGGAAAGGAGCTACAATTGTCGCATTCCTTATATCAAGCCACTGCTGAACCAGAGACAATGTTAGAAGCATCTTACCTGGGTTAAAGATTTAAAAGAACTGGAATGTTGCTCAGTAGTCCAAAGCCCTCTTTTCAGCTGAAAGTAAATTTTGTATTTCATTTGGAAATCAAGTTCCTAGAGTCTGGAGGAAGAATGGAGAGACACAGAATCCAAAGTGTTTGAAGTCCAGAGTGAAGTTTCTGCAGTTTGTGATGATTTGGGGTGCCATCTCATCTGCTGATGTTGGTGGTGGCTGGTCCACTGTGTTTTATCAAGTCCAGATGCAGCCACGTACCGGGAGATTTTAGAGCACTTAATGCTTCCATCTGCTGACAAGCTTTATGGAGATGCTTATTTCCTTTTCCAGTAGGACTTAGGAGCTGCCCACAGTGCTAAAACTACTACCAAATGGTTTCCTGACAGTGTTATTACTGTGTTTGGTTGGCCACCCAACTAATCTGGCCTGAACTGCACTGACAATTTTTGGGGTCAAAAGGAAGATGAGAAACACCCGACGAGCTGAAGGTCACTATCAAAGCAACCTGGGGTTCCATAACACCTCAGCAGTGCCCTAAGCTTATCCCATCCATGCCACGCTGCATTGATGCAGTAATTCATGGTAAATCAGCCAAAACCAAGTACTGAGTGTATAAATAAACATAACTTTTCAGAAGTTGGACATTTCTGAATTGCAAATCTGTTTTTGATTGATCTTATGAAATATTCTAATAATGTGAGATACTCGATTTTATATTTTCATGAACTAATGAACTAAGCCATAATCATCAAAATGAAAACAAAAAAGACGTTTGAAAATATTTGACTTTACGTGTAATAAATATAGAATATATAAAATTTACCTTTTTCAATTAAATTATAACAAAACATTGACATTCACAATATTAAACATTTTTAAGATGCACCATATTGCCTCTGTAGGACTTGATAAAAAAAAAAAATCTTTGAAATAGCAATGAATATACAGATATTTTGTCAAACATTTATTTTCAGGGATTTCTGATTTTATTTTTGTCTGTGGAAGTGGAGAGGAGTACAGAAAATACTGGAGAGGGGAATGACAGGTAGTAACATGGCCTTTGCCCTGCTATTCAGGGCAAAGGCCTTTTCTTACAAACTGTTATCAATGTAAATAATTAGATATCTGTGAAATCTCAAAAATTATTGCTGCAGAAGAAAGCTACCTTGTTTTTCTTTAGTAAACTATCCATCCATCCATTTTCTGCCTTTTATCCAGGTCATGGTCATGGGAGCAGCAGCCTAAGCAGAGATGTTCCTCCAGCTCTTCTGGGGAGACACTAAGATGTTCCCAAGCCAGCGAAGAGACATAATCTCCAGCGTGTCTTAGGTCTACCCCAGGGCCTCCTCCCAGTTGGACATGCCCGAAAGACCTCACCTAGGAGGCATTCAGGATCCACAGCTTGTAGCCAAAAGTGAGGCTAGGAATGTAGACTGACCAGTAAATCAACAGCTAAGCTTTGACACTCAGCACTCGCTTTACCACGATTACTGCAGATGCTGCGCAATCCATCTCTCAACCTGTCGCTCCATTCTTACCTCACTCATGAGCAAGAACATGAGATACTTAAACTCCAACACTTGGAGCAGTAACTCATTCCCAACCTGGATATCCACAACGAGTGAGAAAAAGCAGGGAATCTCCTTGTCAGGGTGAATTAAATGATTAAAATCAGAAGGACTGATCAATGCGAATGAAAAGGACACATTTAGAAAGTATTATGGCTTGTATTTTAAAAGAATAAACAAACCTAAGTAGATACTGATCTGACACTGGTGTCAATCATGTAATCTTTTTATAGTTAATAAATAAACAGCATAATTAGCATTCCAAGCTGTCAGAACAAAAAGAAATGAGCTTACTGAGCTGATATACTGCCTGCTACGAAGTCAGCTTTCTGAACAACTGTGACTAACAGATATTGGCAAGATGTTCAACAACAAGATGTGGCTTTAGTCCAACCGCAGCGCTTCACCGCTGCAGCCACAGACAGCTGATTGTCTCCTTTCTCATGCATAATAAAACAACATTGGTTGTAGTGAAGAGCTTAAAAGCTCTGTGTCTGATGCTGATGTGCTGTGAGTAGGAGTCTGATAAATCTACCCGTGAGCTGAGTTTGTCTTTTCCATTGCTTTCTTGCTTGCAACAATACTAAATATTTATTGTTTAAACAAACTTGCCTTGGGTGCAATAAATATTGTTCAGTCGAAGGAGCTGTGGCTGTCGAGTTCTGTCATCACGTCACATTATAAAAGGGCATTAGTATCAGCTTGTGATGTTTAGCTACAGAAATACCATTTCAGCAGTTCATCAAAGTAACGAGAGAGAAACAAAACATAATGCTGACAGTTTGACTTTAACTCACTGCTGTTTGAAAAAACAGTTTGTATTTGCTCTTGGTTTGATTCACTTCTTCTTGATTTCATTTGACTCCTTTTGTGTGCAGGGTGAAAATTAAGTGCACCAACCCAATTAAACCCTCTGAGGGCTAAGGACCCTACCAACCCTAACCCTATATTTTAGAGAATAAAAAATACTTTTTTGTAAAAAATTAAATAGTTTTTAAAGCGGCTTGATTATTTTTTGGACCCCCATTGCCAAGACTTTGAAAAACATAGGGTTAGGGTTTAAGGTTAGAGTACTTGTCATGATCAGTGACCAATTTTGCCTCACAAGGTTAAATTGGGGAAAATAATAGCTAAAAAACAACTTCTTGTTTTAGACTGGTGAAAAAATTGGATATCTAATATTCCAACCTTACACAGAAGTTAGTTAAAGTACAGTAATATCTGAATTTCTGACATGAACTCTACATGTCTGACCTGATGTAGCTGTCGTTAGTCCAGACGGACTCCTGAAAGAATTGGAACTGATAGAGGTAGAGGACGATGAGATGTCCAGCGCTGAAGATGGCCATCAGAACACACATGCAACTAAACATGAGCGTGTTCAAAGTCCGGCAGAGGGACCACCAGGTGCAAAGGAAGAGGAAGGTGAAGAAGTAAACAGCCGAGGTCAACGAGGGCAGCATGATCCCTGCAAACACAAAACCAGTGAATTCAATGTTGAAAGTGGCAAACCTTGCATATTACATATGATGTTCAATAATGGCTGATCATTATTTGCAAAAATGGCTTAACTTAGTAATTCATGCAGATTGTTCATGCAGATTGAATTAATAGAACATAAACCCCAAAGAATCTCACCTGTCATGCCCAACAAGACGGTGACCACTACCTTCCCCGCAGTGGTTATCAAGTTCCCGATGATCTCCTTCACTTTGGAAGCAACTTCCGCCACAATCCGCAGAATCTTCATCTTTGTGCTCTCTTTTGCTTCTTCCTCCTCCTCCTCTTCCTCCTCTTCTTCTTCATCCAGCACCTCATCGTCCTCATCCTCCTCAGCCTCGTACCCTGCTTCATAGTCTTCCTCCAATAAGATGTTGTCCTCCAGGCTCAGCTTCTCCTCTTCCTCCTTTGAAGTGGATAATAGTGACACATTTAGAAGGTCAGAGCTCTCCATGGTGCTGAAAACAATTTCTTACAGGTAATCTCTACTACTTGATTGCAAGATTTTTATGAAAGCAAAGTACACCATGTGTGTCCTGTGAGTGTCTTTCAGCATAATTAGCATGTAACACAGCATAACGGCGCATATATGTGGTCTGTGTGGCTGCTTGACGCCCCTAGCAGATGTTTTCCTCTGGAACCACATGTTGGCATATTAGACTGACAACTAATCTATTCAGTTCTTCCTTGGCTTTTTTCATGGCTGTTTCCTAAAGTCTCAGTAAAAGAGAAACATTATAACAAGCAGGCCAGTCACTTCAACACATATGGTACTAGACAAACAAAGAAGCAGGTGGCAAATCTTGTTTTAAATCGAGCAATAATTTCAGCTTAGATGGTTCACTGATAGAAATAAAATCCTGAACGCAAGACAGGCTCTGTAGATTAATTTCTGGTGTTTCTCAGTAATAAAAGAGCGATGCCATCTGTGCCAACCCGAGCAGCACAGCTGAAGTGAAAGTGAATGTGGATTTAATTAACACAGAGTCATAAAGAGAAGGGAGGACTTGCCAAGAGACGGGGGATGTTTTCCAAGTCATCAACACTCACAGGGAAGTTTCTACTCAAGGTCTGTTACTCCCAGCATATAAAGCTCAAGTTAGACAAAATATTGTGTACAGGGCTGAACAAGAGGCTACGTACTCTACTGGCTGCTTCATGAAAATACATCAGAAAATTTTGCAAATCTGATCAGTCACAAGGTGAAATCATAACGTTCATGACTCCATCCACTAAAAACACAAAAACCATAAACCTTGGTTGGTCTCTCCTTCAAGATCGTTTTCTTGTGCAACTTAGAACCACTTACAGCGCTACTGCTATTTTTAGAGGCCTCCTCAGAAGTGCCGAGCACTTTGAATTTGCAATGCAAGCTGGATCTCCCTTAGTGTATCAAAAATGTGACCCTTCAATTTAAACTTCATTTTGGGGATTGCAATTGTGTTGGTGCATCCATTTTTAATGCGCTGTGTGCCAGCACATGACGGCACACACCAATTTTCAGGTCATTTGTGCTGAATGTTCTCCCTCATAAGCCTCAGGACATTACGACTGTGATCTAACCCTGAGGGATAAATTCATAATACATAACCCCATGAATGTTGAAGTAAATGACATGCATGCTCCAGGCCCCACTCCTGACCTGATGCACCACCTGTGGGCTTGTATATGGTAGACCCAACTGTTAAATACCACTATTTGGTCTCTTAGTCTGGCTAGAGACAAAGTTCTCATCATCATTTATGTTCCTCGACATAAATGTCAGGTCACTTCGACACAGAAGTTCATATTTGCTCTCTGCACAAGTTGGAGGTCCTTGGTTAAATCCCAAATGTTTATGTACAAGCGTTCAGAAAAGAGAGCACTGGAAGCTGTGCAGAGGTGCATGAGAAGATCGTATTTCATTTGCTGTGTTCATGGGCAGTTATTACCAGTTATTACGTGTTTATTATGTAACTTTGTTTTAAAGGCATGAAAGTCTGCTCATACACAGCTTTCCAGATGAAGTATGTTTCTTTTTTTCTTTAAATCCACATTCTAACCCACATCTCCCTTTACTTTACACTTCAAATAGGAAAAGAAACAATAAATCAATTAATAGACTTCTCTCCATTCTTTTCTCTTTCTCTTTCAATATTTCTTAAAACTCTTGCTGTGTTAAACCAAGCAATAGTCAATTTTTCACCCACTGTATACATCTTAACTGTATATTTTCAGTGATTATTTCTGTCACCTAATTCAGTTTCAAAACATAATATGAATTTAAAAAATGTATTTTCATGTAGTACAAATTACTAAAAATGTACAATTAAAAATTGTTGAAAAACATAAAATAAAATCTTGTATAAGTTTCGGCCTATCCTTAAGGCAAACCATAGTACCCCAGACAGAACAACAGACAGACAGACAGACAGACAGACAGACAGACAGACTTCATGTCAGCTCAAATGAAACCCACTTGTTCCTCTGGTTGGAAGTCTGCATTGTACTGGGCCATGTCCTCAGGCGGCCTCTTCTGGACCAGAGTGCGACACAGCAGCCAGATGGCCAAGCCAGCCACAAACATGCCGATGTCAGGGATGAACACTCGGATGCCATTCCCCGCATCTGCACCACTCACACTGGGGACAAACAGAAGAGAAGACAGACACGTTGACAGAAAACAGACACCTGGTTCCTCAAAGTACAGATGAATCCCAAAAATTGTGAGTTGGAGCAATCTTGCAGGCTAGAGTCACAACCAAATGATGGAAATTGGGACAGGGTACAACACACTTAACTGTCCATGGACAAGGAGCTCTAATATGAAACAGTTTTTCTGAGGAATCCAGGGACTTGTGGTTGCTTGTTTAGTTTACTTTGGGCCATAAATTAATGTACTGTCCTGTGCTTGAACCTGTCTGGGATCTTTGTCACGTTTCCCTCTGTATCTCTGGCTTTTAAAAAATCAAAATGATAAAACAAATACAAGTTTTCCCCCAACATTATTTTTTGTCTAATCTCCGTTCATGCAGGCTGGAACTGCTCTAAAACTCATGAGAACAGATATTACTCCAGCAATTATATCCTTCAGAAAACACTACCTGTTCACATGAATGCATGGGAATCTGTATTTTTCCCTTACTCAACTGTTCTTTTAATATGTGTTGTGTTCAGATTTTATATGCAGTACCACCCTCTTTAATGAAATTGGGCTTTAAACATATTGCCGTTAACAAGTGAGTTAAATTCCATTCAAACAAAAAGGCCATGAGAGAGAGTGTTATTTTCTGTTTTTAACTAAACTGTGAAAAACATGTTTACTCCCCTGAAAACTGCATGCTTTGTTCGTAATGAGGTAGCTGGCACAATTAGCCCTATTTTTCCTCTTTCATCTGCATGAAGTAAGAAAAGCAACAAGTAAATAAAGAGATATTTTTTGTGATGACTGTCTATCTGAATTATCTTTACAACACTTAATAAACAAATCATATTTACTCCAATTCTGGTCTAGACAACTTGTGTTTTTCACTGATATACTAAAACATGACACTGTTTGAACTCCTGTAGTTATATCGCTGTGAGCAAACAGAGCCTTGGTAACATTTGTTATTTGATTAGTCTGCTCAACTCCAATTAAATACAAAAAAGGTTTGTTCAAACAGGAAGCTAAACAGTGGTGGCGTACAGTTGCCATGACTGCTACAGTAATCTCAAGCTTCAAATAATCCAGAGAGATGCATTTCTGCTGCTCGAGGACATATTTTATGAGGTGTCATGATTGCATGTTCTATTAAAACAAATAAAAATTGTCCCTGAAATGGCTAACAGGTTTCAAAAGCTTTAAAACTCTTTTATCATCCAAACCAATTTCTATTTTGGTTTTACAGCAATAGCGCTGCATCCTGTGTTTGGCCACTAAAGTGTTTTCTTTACATTTCATGCTGGGCTCCAAGTGTAATTAAACAGTTTACAATAAACACACCACACTGGTGATTCTGTGGCTCAGGCTGCAGAGAAAAAGCTGACCAAACGCTTAGATCTTGTTAAAAAAAAAGTGGTCATTTCAAGAAGAACCAGTCTCATTCTGGCCTTCAATGGATATAAAGCTTATAAAAGTTAACAAGTTGAAAACAGAGTGCTAATCATCTTGATAGAAAACGCACACTCCGATAAATAGATGTGCCTCTGGCTTCTGTTGTGGAATGTAATCTACTCAAGGACGTCTGTTTCCATTTGCTTTATTGTTGTGAAGCTTCGTGCATCCTTACACGGATGAAAGAGATGGAAACCGTCAGAGCCAAATGAGGCTGAGCCAGTAACTTTAATGACTCCCACTTTCCCATACTTATCATGTGAGGGAATTACAAAAACATTAGTAGTGCTAAGACCTGTCCTCACTGCCCCAAACTGCAGCTGGAATTAGTCATGCCGCTTCAGTGAAAAACTTTAAATATAGACCACGCAAAATATGCCCTCCATATAAATATTTGGTATTTATAAGGGATTTGCAAAGGTCAGTCCTGAGTAAACTGAAGGATTGATGTGAGTGAAAAGTCACACAACAGCTGTGAATCCTCTTTAGACTCCCATGCTTCTGACTTGAGGTCCATACAGGCAATAACATGCACCAAATGCAGCTGTATATGTATATACTGTATATGGCCCTCAACACAAACAGGTAAATGCATGTGGAATAAAATGTTTATGGCTCTACTTCCGCCATTTACAGTATAGTATCCACTGAGGGCTGTTGAGTACTGGAAAAAGGACGTGGCTGAGTTAGGACATTCCCGTACTCAGGAAACCACATCTAATATGATCATGGGGGTGTGAGGAGACAGACACAACAGCAAAAGCTTTGAAAAATAGGCCCGTCAACTGATTGTCAGGCGTAAGTGGGTTCAGCATTCATCAAGAATCCACACAGGGACAGGTTTGGAGCTTTTATGAAGCTGGTCAGATGACAAGCAACTGCAGCTACAGTAAAAAGTGATGTTTAATGTTATTGTGGCTATATTTAAGACACTGCACAGTCAGTGCCACCTCCTGCAAATACAGTGTAGATTCATAGATGGTATTTGACAGGTGAAGTAAAAGTTTGAATTTTAAAAAGTTTAAATGTTTTTTTAAAGATATCTCATCAAGGCTGAATTTTTACAACCAGAGTTGTAATAATTTGTGTCCTTATCACTCATTTGTGTTTAGTTTCAGAAAGTTTCAAAACTGAGTTTGCTAATTTTAATTTAGTTTTTATTGTACACCAATATTTAGTTGTTTTTTAAATTATCATTTTTATATTGTAGTTTTTTTCAGGGAGAAAATTTAACAAGCTCAGAACAAGAATTACATGCATTCAGTGTTTTTATTTTATTGTAGTTATTTTAATAGGTACAGTATGTTTTGTAAAGTCTAGTTTTTATTTTTATTTCAGCTTCCTAACAGGTTTTTTCCACACTCAATTTTAGTTTTTTTTGTTTCATTTTAGTTATCTATATTATTGTTGACTGCAACACACTGTACCTGGGTATAGCTCAATAGATACTGTCAAATCTTCAGCTGGTGCAGACAGCTGCTGTAAGATTCCCAACTGGTACTTCAAAAAAACCACTACACCAGTACTGGCCTCTCTCCATGCAATTGATTTTAAGGTCTTTCATTTGTCTATAAAGCCATACATGGGTTGGCACCCAGACAAAATACAGAATTTTGCAATTACTATACAGTTAGGCCTCTTAATTTTTCATAACAGCTGCTCCAAAATCAAGGTTAGAGGGTACAGGAGATTGTTTTTCTGTGGTAGCACCTCCTAAGCTTTGGAATAGCTTTCCATAGATGAACTGTTTTGACTCTATTAGTCTAGTCTATTACCCTAGTCAGCTACTTCCTTTTAAGGATAACTTTTCTTTTTCAGAAACGATTTGCCTGACAAAGACCTAGCAACATCACAAATAAATATATATTTGCATGTTAGACAGTGTGTTAGAGTCGGTTTGCAACTAACTAATCTCTTCTTTGTTATTCAGTTATCCTGTATTGCTTTTTTTGTATTTCTAATGTGGCCCATCTTACAGTGTATACAGCACTTTGGTTAACTCATGTTGTTTTAAAATGAGATAATTTTACAGTTTGTGTATTTTAAATATAAAGGACACAAACCCTTTACTATAAGAACCCCAATTATTTCTTCCATGGTGTAAAAACTGTCATATGCCTGACTCTCCCTTACTCTCACTGAACTGAGTACTATCACATTCTAAAAAAAAAACATCTGATTTCCCAAACTGGAAGACAAAATCTGTATTTATATTTTTTATACTGAATGATCAGTATGAAGAAATATCCATTGTGAATATCACTGAGGATGCCAAATGTAAAATGTGTTTTAACCCCCTGAGACCTGTTCTTGTTTGGGATGCATTTTTAATTTCTCCTAGCTATTTGGGATTAGTTGGACCTGATAAGTATAAAAACTACGCATCTTTTTTTGTTTATGTCCCCATATGGGGAGAATGGCTTTATTTTATAGCATAACACCATAAATTCACATTTTTTTTTTTTTTAACAAAGTAGAAAACACTTTGTGAAACAGAATGAAGTACAAGGTGCAGAAAAGAAAGAAAGTAATGTCCGCATAGGAGGACACAGGGTGTCAGGAGGTTATAACAGCCTATGGTATAAATATTACTTAGTTTAATTATAATCTCACCTTTCGAATCCAATTTGTCTTATGGATTTCTCCCATGAGGAACCTGTACGGAAACATGTCAAGTAATTTAGTGAGTACAGATACAGCTTGGTAAAGAAATGTACCTTCAGAGTTAATTAATATCATATCATAGTCAATAAAAACAAACAGCAGGTGGCCAAACAAAAAGCACTATTCATTATTACAAATAAAGAATCCCAATCTAGTCTGTAAAACTATAGCAGGCATTGTTTGAGGCTTAAACATGACGGGAAAACTAATTGATTTTTTTTTAAATTTTATTTTAGCACATACATAATTCCAGGTGAACGAAAAGAGTCAATCTTTCTGCTCACGTAACCTTGATATGAAAAAAAGAAAACAAAAGCTTTGCTTCCACAGTTTGGACTTGTTGAAGTGTTCCTGAACGTCACTCCAGCACACAGAGGGAGATTTCCAGGTATTCAATTCATGAGCTGAGAAGAACGAGAGAACTAACGTGATTTGGCCTTTGTTCTACTGCCACAGAAAACACAACACCAGAGTGTTACTCACCTAAATGACATATCAACATAGCCATCTGTTTTGTCTGTGTAGTTGGTACTAATTAGGTGCTGAACTGCTCTGGGGGAGAATGTAACTCAACACAGACAGCAGATAAAACACTTTATCTTATTGACTTTATCTGTCATGTCACCACTATGCAAGTCAACTTCTTTCAGCTTGTTACACTTAAATAAATGTCTTTTTTTTTCATAGCAGTTCTTGTTACAGCTTTTCTCAGCTGAAGCTGTCAAAACAATATTTACAATTGCTCACAATATTTTGTTATTTTTCCACAATGAATAACATTCTTTGTTAGCATTAACAAATGTTTTAGTACATTTAGGAAAACGAATAAGCACAATTATCGTTTGAAAAATTATTTGGCTGTACATCTTTATGATCAAAAGAGATTACGTTTCCTCTCAGTCAAATAGTTGCAATCTCCAAAATATGTTGCCATTATTACACTGTGCACGTCATCCCATACAAAACAGTCCATGCCCACCAGTGTAAATAATGAGTATTGTAAAACAATTGGGTAAAGCTTGAGCAGAGTTAAAAGAATTTGTGAATTTGGAAGAGCAACAACAGCCTGCCTATAAAAGAGGAGGAGGAATAAAGATGTGTGCAAAGAAAAAGACAACAGAATACACAACAGTTCTTCCCATATTACACTGCAAGGGAGACATTAGATGTGAAGTGGATGAGAAGTTGTGGCTAAAACACAGTTATTCAGACAAAATATCTAAACATCTTGACCACCCTGGTTTACACAATGTCAAAGGAACTTCTCATTTTGGTGGGATCTACTTATTCACTGACACAAAAACCTTTTTGAAAAATAAAGAAATAAAAGGTTCTGGACAAGTTGCAGATTAACAGTAGTTTTTTTTCCCCCTGCATATA
>VVAS01048725.1:0-11209 GCA_015103295.1 Ptychochromis oligacanthus
TTTTTTATTAAAAAAAAAAAAAAAAAAAAAAAAAAAAAAAAAAGTTTTTCAAAATGTTATTTATAAATTATTCCTTAAAAAGTTGTGTTTTTTTAATCATTACCAACTTGGACTCTGTGGTATGTAACAGGTGACAGAACAGACAAGTCAATATGAGGAGCTGCTTACTGCTGTCTCACAAATTATGTGAACTTTGACCATCTGAGCCCTGGAGGGTCTAAAAGCCAGTTTGTTTGCACCACCAGCGGCCTCTAAAGTTCATTTTTATGCACATGTTTGTGACCTAAGTGGAAATGTATTTTCTTTTCTTAATATTTTATAGTGAAACAAAATACAGGACACAGAACTGGACAAGAGACATGGGGAATAGCATATTGGTGTATACCTTAGGGTGTGTGTGTTGAAAGCTGCCATTTCCAAATTAGGGACAAGGAAATTCATTTTTTTACCTGCTTATCGAATGTCCTCCCAGGGGTGCTGTGGTATATAAAAGGGGGGATATAAAGGATGAACGTAGCTACTGTGTCTGAAAAGTGAAGGCAATGCATAAGTACCTTAAATCTGCACTCTTTTTAACAGCCAACAGGGGGCAATACCTGCGGTTGCAAAGAAGTGGGAAGTCAGCCTTCGGACTTGGCCTCTGTTAACACTTTCCTAATCAGTTTATGGGCTCAGTCGCTAATTTTGGTTGTGCTGAATAAAACATTAAGTCCATTTTGCACATTTTTGTAACTCTTTTGGTAATTTCTTTTTGGTAATGACTTTTGATTGACAAGTTGACGGCAAAGATTTTAAAACTTTAGGCTTCAAAACAGGACTTAAGAAGCCAAAGGGCAGCATCATGGTGGCTATGTCCATCTTTTATATGGTCTATGGTTGCTACACCTGTCATTCAAAGAGGCCACAACCCTAACTTTAAATCTCGGAAGTGTCCAAATGGATGAGTTATAAAAGAAATTCCCCCACCATACAGTTTTTATAGAGAGACCAAAACCCTTTCTTTTTTTAGCAGGCTATAAAGATTTTATTGTCATGGTTTCTTATGTTCATTGTTGTTTGTCTTGTGTTTTGGGGTGTGTTACATTTCCATTTGTTCCCATTTGTGTGGATTCTCCCTCTTTTTGTTTACTTCTTGCATTATTTTGAAAGTTAGAGTCTCATGTGGCTTCCTGTGTTTTTACTTCCTTCCTTTGTTCTTTTTCCTGCCCTGAGTTCACCTGTTCCTTATTATCTTTCTCTCCCTGGTGTGTATTTAGTCATTGTCTTTCCCCTCAGTCTTTGCCAGATGGTGGTCTCTGCTCCCCCTGGTTTGCTCCCATTGAATTTTTGTTGCCTTATGGTTTGGTGTTTTTGGACTAACCTTCCACACCATGCAGGGTTTTTGTGAGTAATAAAGTTCCTTGTTTTTCACCCATGTTTCACTGTCTGCTGGAGTCCACTTCAGACCTTTTTTGAAGAAGGTGACAGTCATTATCATGGCTGAAGTTGGACATTTCGACATAAGACTCACTTTTGTAGCCAGCCTCAAACTGCTGCTTTCGGCACTTCCACATTGGCCGAAATTTTCAGCATCTTGGCTGGAGCCTGTCACAGCTCACATTGGAGGCATGAGGCGGGGTTTCACCATGGCCAGTGAACTTTGCATATGTATGAGCAGGTGTCCCAAAAAAACTGCAGAAACTGGTAGAAAATAACTTATGTAATTATTTTTGTTTGAAGTGGATCTGCTGGTCAGAGGAAGTTACATTACTGACTCTTTGAAGCACCAGGGAAAGGAAACTAAAAGCCTCTGATGTGACTGTGAGAAAGGACGGAGGATTGACGTCTTTGCCTACAGAAAGGGACGTTCCTGACCCCCACCTCCCCCCTCTTTTAGGTCTCCCATGGAAACCCCTACCCATCCATCCACACAAACACACACACTTGGTTGTCCTGTCAAATCATAATATTTCTGCAACCCTTAATCCCCTGAGTAGAAGTGGGATTAAGACACAGAGGACAGGACATCCATCTGACAAACAGACGGGTGCTGAAAGTGAAGTTATACTCTCAGAAGTTCCTGAACACAAACAGACGCTGTCCTCTTTTTCCACAGTTGTAATTGCATTGTGTTCGGTTGAAGGATTTGGTGGGTCAAAATGTGACGTCAACACACATTTACATTCCAGTCAGTCATTCAGAGTGAGGTAGTGGCGCTACCTCATCATGTCGGTGTTCTGGCCTTTTTACTAAGAGCCTGAGTCACTTTCAAAGAAAAGTTACACTGCCACTCTGAGCCTGTCAGATCTCTACTCTGGCATAAGACTGAACATTTACGCTGTGCAACAGGGGCTTTTCCAGGATTTTTTTTAAAAATGGGGTGGCATTGGGGGAGCCAAGAGCAAAGCAAGGGGGGAGCATAGGAAATCAGAATATCTGATCAGAAATAAATACAGGGTAGAAAATTGGTGTCGAAAACACTGGGCACAGTTTTCAGGCTCATGTGCAGCCCTGTGCGCTCATGCAGATGCATCACAGAAAAAGTGGCTGCACTGGAGTTTAAACATGGTTTTGTACTGAATAACTGTTTTACAAAGTGGTGAAAGAAGCATTCTTTTAAGTAAAAGTAATAAATCTACTTACGTAATAGCACAAAAGTAACACCAAGACATACTGAAAGGGATGTCTTAACCTGTTAAGCCCTAGTCATATTTTCAGCAAAAATGCCTAAAAATCTATTTAATTTAAGAGTTGATTTAATTTCATTTAAGACATGTTAAAAGAAAGTAAGGGGTTAAAGTAAAAGTACTCTTCATGCAGAATCGTACCTGATATTATTGGATCATAATTATTGAATTATTAATGCAACTATCTTAAATGTATGGTGTCATCTGGGGGAGTGGAGGGGGAGAAGTTTTCATACACTTTCAACAATAATCAAACCATTACAGAAAAGAATAGCCACCAAAAATGAATTAATAAGAGCTTAATATCTTCTCTTTCTTTTCTTCTTTTTTAATATCTTCTGTAATTTTTTACTTAATAAATTATGAGAAGCTTCTGCTTTCTGTGAGGATTAATTAAACTGCTAAATAAGCAAAAAACTGATGCACTCTTCTTTGATTGTCAGTACTTTCAAACTCCCTGTTCCTCCATCAGTGGTTGTCACGTACAGTTACAGGTGTGCTGTGGCATTTTTTGACAGTCATACATTACTATTGCAGTATACACCTGCACAAAAAATAAACAAATGAATTTTCCTTTTACTATATCATTTCTCCTGTAACAAAGTCCTTTAAAAACATTTCTGCCAAAGGGAACCCAGGTCTGATTTGCAGTAAGCAGATGGTGCAAATTATAAAACTGTGACACATCAAAACACAACTAACCACCCCCAGTGCAGCTGATCCACAGCCTAAAGAAAAGAGAGACAAAACTGTCTGTAGGTCACATCATGAAAGCTTGAGCCTGAATGAGTGATCTTTCTGGAGAGTCGTCTAATTCAAACATAGCACCAAGAAAGCTTAAGAGGCACTTGGAAATCAAACATCCCTTCAGAGAGAAGCTTGGCCTCAAGCTAAATCAGAGGCAGCTTGCCCATTTGTTGGGTTGTCTGAAAGTGTCTCATAAGGAGATGGAGGCATGTTCTATACTGCTGGAGTGGTGACTCTAATGCATGAAAAATTTTATGTGTCATGCTCTGTCCAGATGCTGCAGCTGGGCTGTCAAAAGTGCCTTTCAGGGTTCAAGGTCATCTGTATTGTCCCACTAATGGAAATTTGTTTTGCAGCATGAGCTCACATAATAACAGTAAAAAATACCACAAACAACAAAAACTGATTATATGAAATTGAAAAATTCACCCCAAGTATGCAAAAAGTGCATAAGTGCTGGAGTAGTACCAGAAAGAACTCAAGGGAAAAATTTTGAGGACATAAAAGGGACGGGATGGGACACACAACAACCTTTATAAGCAAGAAATGAGAAACACCAGCTGCTGGTTGCCACATTGTGCAAAAGGGATCCATGGGTAGCAAAAAATGGCATTCTCCACAAATTAAAAGCTGTGAAGTCTTTGACTTAATTTTACTTTTTTTTTTGTATTTTAGTTTCTGACCAAATACCTGCAAAGGTAGCGACATCCTCAGCCTCAGCTGTACTTTGTGATTGGTTCTAATTAGGAGATGTTAAACTGAAATGACAAATGAAACACTAAGTGTGAGAGTTGTTGTTGTGGACTTACAAACCCTTCTTTGTTTTCTAAAGTCTGCTTTCTTTTTGCTTCTGCCTCTCAGTGCCTCGACCACCGATCTGTCCGGCGGGTTTGACTCTGGGGGCAGCTACCTGAGGAAGAGTCCCGACCAGTACAGCTCCAGGGGCAGCATGGATAGTCTGGACCATCCCCAGTCCTCCCAGCTTCACTCTGGAGCTCAGCGCCAGCACTCACTGGGCCACCATGGCCTTAGTGGACCCCACCCGGCCTACTCCTCCTGCCACCAGCTGTCCTCTGCCAGGTTCATATAAAACAAACACACCTCAGCCTTGACTGTTCAGTCTTGCTTTGGAGAAATGCTGAAAGCAAGTTGAATCCGTTAGCCTAACTCAGTGAAAACTCCACATACCAGCAACTCCAATACTTTCTAATTTATGTACTTTTATTAAATACAAATTAGAAATTAATTTATATCAGTTTTACTTTAAAAATGTAAAACTGTAAATGCTTAGACAAAACCTAACCCAAAACCTACCCCTATCTCTAGACCAGTCGCAGGTCATTGGCCATTGGCCATTAGGTCATTGGCCATTAGGCCAATGACCTAATGGATATTAAGAAGTTAAATCTTAAGGTACCCTGTCTGTATTATTACCCTCAATCAATATAAAGCGCCTTAAGGCAACTGTTGTGATTTGGCGCCATATAAATAAAACTGAATTGAATTGAATCGATTAGTTTGGGGCTAGTGTCACAGTCTCAAATCACTTGTTGTGTTCCAGGTCGTCCAACAGCATCGAACACTTGCACAGCAAGCGAGACTCTGCCTATTCCTCCTTCTCCACCAGCTCCAGTATCCCAGAGTACCTCGCCTCCACCCCCTCATTCAGCCCGGAGCGCTCCTATTCACTGGAGACCGTCCCTCAGAGAGGAGGAGGAAGTGGGGAGATGCAGCAGGCTGACATACGTTATGTCCGGACAGTTTATGATGCCCAGCAGGGCCTCTCTCAAGAGCATGAGTTGAGCTCCACCTCTGCTATGTTCCTACGCAACAGCGACTCCAGAACCGGGGGCGGATCCAGGCCAGGGCTAGGTCGAGATCTGCAAGGTGAAATTTCTGTTACAGGAATATTTTTCAGGTTTTCAGGAACTGTGACTTTGATCTAATAACGTCATTGTTCTACTTTTCGTTTCAGGTTCAGTTAGCGGGGTCTGTTACCGTGGCAGCAGCAGTGGCAGCGGCAGCAGTAGCGGCAGCAGCAGCAGCGGTGGTGCACCAGCTTCAAACAGACACAGTGTAGGACCAATATGGGGCCCAGCAGCCAGCCGCAGCTCCTATGAGAGCCTGAAGGGGGCGCCTGCTCCACCGAGGCGCAGTGATAGCTATGCCGCTATCAGGAACCATGAGAGACCAAACTCCTGGTCCAGTCTAGAGCACGCCAGATCACTAAGGTAAGTAGGGTTCATCAAGCCGAAGTTAATATTGATTCTCATACAAAAATAGACAATCCAGCAATAATATTGGGGATTACTGTACACAATATAGCCCATAAAGTCCATCCGACTTTCAGTGTGACTTGTGTTTTAACTTATTGTTTTTTCCTTTTAAACTGGAGCACCTCCTTATTTTGAAGATGTTATTGAGAGGTGATGTTCTTAGAAGCTAAGAAATTTACTTTCCTTTGCTGCATAGTAAGTTTGTTGCATAATGCACCATGTATGAGATGCATAATGAAAAACTTTCAAAAACTTGTCAGATGCATACACATACAATATGACAGTACACACTGCACGCAATGAGACATTGTTCTAAAACACAAGCTGCCATGGTACATTACAATATTTTACAATGTGGTATGACACGACGTAAGATGCGATAAGATGCAATGTGGTATACTGTGTTAAGACATAATGTCATAAAATCCAATATACCACACTACAGTACATTGTTTTGAAATACAATACACCGCAATAACAATGTAAAGTGATATAATACATAATAGTACAATGTGGTGCATTGATTCATGACACAATCCAATGTGAATACAATACAATAATGTGTAATAGGATATGATACGATATGATACAATGTGATGTGATATGATGTGATACAATCCAATACAATATGTGATATGATACAATGTGAAACTATACGATACGATACAACATGCTGCGATGCGATGTGATACAATATGATGCAATACGATAATGTGTAATACGATACGATGCAGTATAATATGTGATTTGACACAATATGATACGATGAGATACAATGCAAGGTGATATGATGTGATGCGATACACTATAATGTGATATAATATGATCCGGTAAGATGCAGTGTAATGTGATGTGACACAATCCGATGCAATACAATCTGATGCCATACATGAATGTGTAATACAGTTTGATACGATGCAATACGACAATGTGTCTTGATGTGATCTGATTTGATACAATGTGACGTGAAGCGCTGTGATACAATATCATGTGCTGCAATACAATAATATGCAATACAATGCGATACAATTTAATGCGATGCAATACGATACGGCAGAATAGAATGTGTTATGATACAGTACAATATGGTGTGCTTTGAGATGACACAATATTATAAAATACTATACACGCTACAGATTAATGCTTTACACTACAAGACACTGCAATACAATGACAGTGTGGTGTGATACAATTTAATATAGGCTACAATGCACAACAATTGACATGGAATGGTACAATGCAATATGGTACCATACTATATGATATTCCATACAATATAGTAAAAAATATAACTCTGCAGTACAGTATGATTCATTTAGTAAAATGCAATACACTATGCTGTGCTAAAGGAGCATTCGCTTTTTATCTGGTACAACACAATAGAATGGTATTGCACTATAAGGTGATGTATGATTCAATATGATGCAATGCATTATTATATAATACTTTGTAATGCAAATACAGAATGATGCCATATGTTTGTAAAACACTCATGTCCAATGCAATAGTGTACATTAGTTATTAAATATTTTCTCCTTGTGTGAAATGGAATGTCACTTAAACTATTTTATCTAATATCTAATCAAATGTATTTTACTCCCATGTAGGTCTCTGCAGAAAGGCTCCTGGCATCACTCCAGTGGTAACGTTGCCTCAGGTACAGTCTATACTCATTTTAAAATCTGAATAGGACCCAAATAAACTATTTACCTGCTCTGTGAATCAAACATGTAGATAGAGTTTCAAACTAATACTGTGACATTTAATTATGTCTGCTTTGTCATGCATGTGTCTTCTTTTTATTACTTTTTTACTGTATAGATGAGAAAACTGACTAACGCTGACTGTTGTTTTAGCCAAAGGCTCATACGGTCCAGAGGGCCAGCTCCACACGGTGATAGAGAAGAGTCCAGAGAGCAGCCCCACCACAAAGCCCCGTCAGGGTGGAGGCCTTCCTCAACCCCCTTCCCCTACTGGACTCTCCTCAGGATCTGCAGGCCCCACCCTTCAGTCCAACCGGCTTATTCTTCCTACTGGCGTTTACCCCGTTCCCCAGCCTGAGCCTCACTACGCACAGATGCCCAGCTCCAGCCCCAGTCCAGGTCCCTCTGGAGTTTACCCAGTCCTGGCCAAGGAGGGCAACCGGCAACAGCAACAAGGGCTGCAAGGTGTCGGCAAGGATGAAGGAGCGACAGAGGGGTGGAAAGATGGGAGGATGTCAGCTACAGAAAATGGATACCAAAATAACACTTCTTCATCATCCTATCTTCACTCCTTTTATCCAGCACATGAGGCAGACAGGTGATGGTTTGTTTTGTTTGTTTTTTTTTAGCTTAAATAAGTTTGAATTCACATTGGTTATAGATGATTCCAAGTCACCAGTATAACATTTAAAAAAGTGCCAAACTATTCAAAGAAACCTTTTGTCAACTCAGAGAAATAACCCCCTTTTTGTCTTTTTTTCCCCTCCAAGTACATCCCCAACAGTTATATTTTGCTAAAATCATAAACATCACCCATTTCTTTCTTGTAGATTGGTTTGGTTAGGCTGGTTTTTCAGAGCTAGAAGTGACCATATTTAGACCAGAGGCCGAGGTGCCAAGTTATCAGTTAATGATAGCAAGCTTGGTTAGCAAACTGCATCCATAATGGTCCAGTTCAGTGACTCGATGCAGTTGAAGTTAGACCTAACAGACAGCTTTTGGCTACAGCTGCCTGTGTCTAAACTCCTGTCAGTCAAAGCAGCCATGCCCCTTACTTTAATGACATCCAAGCAGGTGAGTTATAAAAACATTTACCCCTCCCCTGTACAGTTGTTATATCTGTAAACATGTTTTTTAATAGTGTTAATTTAGACATTTTTGGGAGTCTTTGGGGACTGACTCACTTTTGGAGCCAGCCTCCAGTGGTTGTTAGGGGAACTGCAGTTTTTGGCACTTAGCTAAAATATCCACACAGGATAAAACCAGTAGTAAGATACTTTAAGTGCTCATACAGTTTTGTACTTTTGGTAGGCATCAACAGGAAGAGTCCTACAACCCACACATTAAAACTACTGGAGTGGGGCCAGAGAGCGAGACAGGGGCCCAGAGACCCCGAAGCCTTCAGGGAACTTTTGGCCAGAGCATCCAAGAGCAGAAACAGGATTTCCATATTCCTCATATACACTCAGCCCCTGAAATCAGGCCCCCATCGTCACAAGAGAGGAGCGACCCCTACGCACGTGTCCAGTCCTGGGGAGACAGGAACAGGTACAGTAAGAGCAGATGGGTTCATGGTTGTTCAAGAGATAAGAGGTCTGATTTCAAATCAAAGGCTTCTTCATGTCTGTGATGTCTTTTGATCTATTTATCATCCTTTAGACCAGTAGACCAGTCCAGCATTCATTCAGAGCCAGTGGCATCTTCCAGAGTCGCCCAGGGACAAGTGCCACCCAGCCACTCACCTGTTCCTCCCCAGCCTCAGGCTCCACCCTCCTCCACCTCGCAGCATTCTCCCCGTCGCTTCAGCGACTCGTCAGCTCTGCAGCACCAGCACTGGGACCACAGCAAGCAGGACAAAGACAAAGAACACCCGCTGACCCGTCTGGAGCTCGCCCTTGCCGAGGTCCAGCGTTGTGCCAGTCCTGAAAGTGCTGTCTCCTCCAGTAGTCATGCCGCCAGCAGCTTCAGCGACGGCACCCAAGGGCCTGCTCGCAGCCTCTCTGTTTTGGAGAAAGTCAGTCGTTTCGAGCGTCGTGAACGCGCCGGAAAGCAGCGCAGTCACAGCACCTCACACAACAAAGCCACCCATCTGCGGGTAACTCCAAACAAGATGAAAGTATTTCTTTTGATTATCTTAAAAGTGAAAAGTATTCCATATATTTAGCTCTTTCAATGCTTTCTGTTTTCTGCTTTAGAATCAGATGACAGACAAAGGCCACAGCACCCCTTGTGGAGCAGAAGACCTCAGAAACATGCTGGAGAGGAGCACCAAGGGGACCAAAGCCCACAGAACTCTGAGCCACAGAGGAGGCAGCAGTGAACAAATAAAACCCAGGTAGAGTGATTCTGGATATAAAGATGAATCTATAACTAACTACTTTTCTAGGAAGTGTTGGTTAAATTTCTGTGTGGTCATCAGAACCCCAGCAGATCCCATTTCAGCCCTCCAGAGGAGTCGGAGCAGCTTCCAGCTCGATGGATCTAAGGAGGAAGACAGCAGCAAGGACTTTCCTTGGAGACAGGAAATCCAAGAGATCATGGCCCCCGTGCAGGACAGATCCACAAACAGGTCAGAGTCCTTCAACAAGTGATAGTTGGACTACATTACATTGAAACATCCAACAGGTAAATGTCATGATCCTGATGTTGGAAATTTCTCTCCAATCAGATCTTACAGGGACTCCTTGAAAGACGCCCAGTCTAAGGTCCTAAGGTCCACCTCATTCAGACGGAGGGACCTCAGCTCATCTGTCAGCTCCCCACCTCCTTCTGTCTCTTCCTCCAACAGCCAGCAGCCTCCACCCGTGCCTCCCAAGTACCACTCTCTGGAGAAAAAAGGCCCTAAAACCATGCCAAAACCACAGGGTGTCGTCATCACGCCACAGTCACAACCGCTCATCACGTCCCCTCACACCCCAAAAGAGAGACACATGGTCAGTCCTGATGTTCGAGGCCAGAGCCCACCACCCCTCCCCAGCGTCCCACCAGTGGGATATCCTGCTCAGTTGCGGATTTGTGGCCGCAAGCGTTTGACTGCAGACCAGAAGAAGCGCTCATACTCAGAACCAGAGAACATGAACGAGGTTGGGATTTCCGATCCAGAGACCATGTCCCTTTTCCGGCGTGGAGGGGGTAAATTTAAATTTTTTTAAAAAGCAGATTATGAAACACCTCTGACTTCTCTTGCCTTTATCGTGTGGTGCCAAATTATTCCAATACCTGAATGATCTCCAATTACTCTTTATTGGAAATGCCAAGTATCAGTAACAGAAACTATACCTTTTTTTTTCCTTCCCTGCCAGAGACCAGTGTGGCAGACCGACGGAAGATGTTTGAACTTGCCGCAAGTCGTGTTGGAGGCGGGGCTTCTCAGAACGCCACATCAAGACCCGACCTACGGCAAGTCCAGCAAGAGGCTCTCGCCGAGTACGTGGAGAGGAAGAGAAGTGTGAGGAGAGATGAGGGAGGACAGAGGAGCATGTCGAGGCCTCGCAGTGCTTATTTTCAGCCTGAAAACAACAGCCATACAGGTCGGTGCAGGTGCCTAGAGAAATATGTAGGTAGACAAAGGAATGGATAAAGATGGAGGTTTGACATACCGATAAAGGATAGATTATAGGTAAGGCCAAAGTTTAAGTGATATGTAATATATATCAGTTTTCTTCCTTTCTTTTGTTTTCAGCCTCCTCCTGCTACTCAGACACCCTCAGCCTCTCCTCCACCTCCAGCCTGCTCTCGCTCCAGGACTCAGGTCCAGATCATGATAGAACAGCTTGAATCCACCTCCAGTGTTCCTGGCCTTGCTTCCCTTCCACCT
>VVAS01048736.1:0-14101 GCA_015103295.1 Ptychochromis oligacanthus
AGTTTCACAGAGGAAACGAGACAGGAGAGGACAGGTGAGGACAGGTGGGGACAGGTGGGAACAGGTGAGGACAGGTGGGAACAGGTGAGGACAGGTGAGGACAGGTGGGAACAGGTGAGGACAGGTGGGGACTGCAGGTCACCTTCAGGTCAGTTAATGTAGGTAAATCATAAATTAATAATTGATTGGTTATTAAGAAGTTCCCACAGTCAAACTTGGCTTTTAAAGACTGTTAAATTAAGTTTTAATCCTTTGAATCTTCACCCCCTTAAACAGCTCCGCCTCTGACCTGCTGTGAATTGACTGATGGTTTCTGTCAGGGTTATTTTACGGTGAAGTGAAGACCCTCTCTGTGTGTGTTTTCATCAGGTTACCTGTACAGGTGCTGCAGGTAGATTCTCCCTCCTCTCTGCAGACCCGCAGCGAGCCGCTGAGCTCGATACCAGCACAAAGCACAAAAACATCAAACTGAAGCTCTGAGTGTCATTTTATTGTACCTCCACCTAAGATCTGAACAGACCTGCTGCGGTGCCTCTCTGATTCAGTGTTTACCTGGATCACCTGACAGAGACAGTGACTCAGAGTCCAGCCCCTCTCAGAAATGTTCAGAAACATCAGGACAGCGCACAGACCTCTGTTAGGTCCATTTTAAACAAGGAAAACCCTGAAACTGAAGAACCAGAAACTATCAGCTCACAGAGGAACTTCTGAAGTCTTATTTAAAGATCTCACCTGTCGGTCTGCCGCAGTCGCTTCTACAAACGTGACTTTTTTGGCGGCCGGCACGTCCTTCTGAGTCTTCTGTCTGGGTTTGGGCAGTGGGACCTGACGGCGAGAAAATGCTCAGATAAATGGAGGAGAACATCTGGACAGAGCAGAGTCACAGCTACACATCTGTTAAAAACACAGGAAATGCTGCACAGAGAATTGTGTTTGCTTTATAGTCCCGTAAGCATGGCAGCAGCACTTTCTTTCTCTTTACTGCATCCCATTTATCTCAGAAGCTGCTGGTCCGGATTCCTCTGATTTTACACACAGACACAGGATCAGTTCATTGAATCTGCAGCATTAGATCAAATCTAACTGTGAAAATAAAGAGAGAAGAAATTTAAAGTGGAGTTATAACACAGCCTGTTTTTACTTCATCAAACCAGGGACGGCATCAGGGCAGAGCGAGAAGAAATGTGAGTTTATTTATTGGTTTAGTCCACGATGGAGACGTCACGACAGCAGACAGAAACTCATGTCTCAGATCAGCTGATCAGGTGTTTAAACAGTGACATTAATCTGAGCGTAAGGTGGAGGAGGTGGTGTAACCCTGGATGTGTTACTGTGAAGGACCGTTTCTGTGGCCGGATGCTGAACTGATTACTCACACAGGGAATTCTCCTCTGTCACTGTTGTTACTGTTTACATTCAACCATCAGCTGATGGAGAGCCAGCGTGTGACATCACTCACCCCGCTGCAGCTCGCCAACTGACCCAGCAGCCAAATGTATGTCTGTGGTGGAGAGGAGGTCACTGAAGGAACTGATCATCATGATGACGCGGTCCACCGGCAGCAGAGTGTTTCTCTAACGCCTGGAGACTGGTCAGCAGCCCCCTGGCAACCTCCGGTCGCTGAATGTGTATTCCCTGACCAGCTGGCGAATGATTGCTAGCTGTCAGTGGGTGAAATCGGTTGCAAAGAAGGTGTTGCACCAAAAACCTCTTTGTGATTGCTATGGTTGCTACCAGATTGCTGTGGTCACCTGAAGTTTGCATGAAAGACGCTGGACTTGTCAGCAAACTCTCACTAAAACACTCATTAAAACAGTGATTAGAGACTGCAGCAGGTCCAAAATTACTGCAACCATGTGCAATCAATTTGTGATCTTGTTGCCTTTGAAATGGTTGCTTTGAAGACATGGATGAGGTCTGCAACCACTCATAGTCAGTTGCCATCAAGTTGGCAGTTACATGTAATCTGTTTGTGATAATCTGCCGATTAACTGATAGGTCTGCAAAAATCTTAAATCTGTTGCCGTCTAAATACACAGAAATTCACATTAATTGCTTACATTCAGAGCCCAGTCAGAACCTCACAGATTGAAAAAGAAATTCCTCCACAAATAGTGACAAAGTTGCTGCAGGACAGTGATTTAACTTAAAATGGCACAGATGCTCGGCAACCTCGCTTTTATATAGGAATATAACCAGAATACAACCAGTTGGCAACCAGCTGAGTTGAGTCCCTTACTGCAAAGAGACACGTCACAGACGGGTTGCACTCATTGGTGCCGACTGACGCAGATTGACTGCAACATGCTGTCGTTTATAAATTAGACGGCGATTATTTGCAAACTTTCGCCAACCTGTCTGAGAGTGCCTGCAGTCAGTCCGAGTCAGAACGTGATTGTTTGGAGACAAGTTGCCTCCCATCAGGTGACCTGTGCAACTGCCTTGCAATCAAAAGTCGTCATCCAGAGGCTGAGGGTGTTGCACGCTCAAACTCTGAGCGACCAATCAGTCGCCACAGCTACTTGCAATTGGTCTCCAACAGCAAAAATATTCAGTGCAATCACCAGGCAACTGATTTTTCCTAGTCGCAAAGAGGTTACCATCTTTTTTTCCCTCTAGTGTGACTAATCTTTCCTACCTCAAACCACAGTACCTGTATGCATTTTATTTCCATTCTTACTTTGAGCTCCTTCAGTTTGCTTTATTTCATTTTTTTCTATTCAGTTGTGCATCTTTAGTGTAAAGTTTTATCTCAGTGAGATACACTTTATTTTATTGAGTTATTCTGCTTCGTTTAAGCTTTATTGTTTAATGCTTTGGCTGCTGTGCCACAGGAACTTCACAACCTTTAGGATAAATAGATAATGGGAGATAAATAATAATAAAATTATAGATATAATTTTGTTAAAGTAAGACACCTTCTGCTGCTTCTTTTCTCTCTCTTTACATGTAAATATAACTGAAATAAATCCCAAACACCGTCTTTAACTCGTGTGTGTGAAGATTCTTGTTGCAGTAATAAAATCTGACATGATGTCTCCGGTGAATCTTTGGGTTTTGGCCGCTGTAGTTAATCCAGCTTGCCCTGATCTGTCTGAATGAAGCACTGACCTTAGAGGCAGCAGGATGATGGAGGTCTTCTTCGTCCTTCAGCGTCTCTGTGTCTTTCCTCTCGTCCTCCTCGCCGTCCTGCTGTCGTTTCACTTCAGATGTTTCCTCGACATCTGGGGTAAATCTGGGCTCCTCTGCGGCCTCGATGGAGCCTGATGGAGGGATGTAAGAAAACTTCCACTTCAGAGTCACTTCGATGTGACCGGCGGAGAGTCCAGAGGGATCAGCCAGCGCAAACACACCTGAGGGAAAAGAGCGGTCACCTGCGTTCTCTGAAACCTAATTAGTTAGTAATCAGCAGGCTGGTGTAAAGACTCAGAGTGCTGGAAACAAAATGTATGCCAGTAAGTTTTTAAAACATTTTTTTGAAGTCGATACATCAGTTTTAAATGTCCCTCACCAGAGAGGCTCTCATCGTGGGTCAGTGCCCTCAGAGGGACTCTGGCCTTCCCCAGGTACGTGTCCATCTGCTCCTCTTTGTAGTCAAACACATAGAACTGAAGGAGCTCAGACTTCAGGTACCGGTCCAGGTCTGCATCCATTGGGACGGAGTAGGACCTGAGATCGTTGAAGTCGGGGTCTCTGCGGTCATGAACGGTGGCGGTGGGGTGGTCGGGGAAGTCGAAGAACTTGTAGACGACGTAGGGGCTAGGCTGCTGGGAGCCTCGGGACTGAAGGTCGGAGCAGCGGCGGACAGTAATGAAGAGTTCGTTCCAGCTGCTGGTCGGTGGCGACGGCTGAGGAGCAACGACACAAACACACAAAAAACTGAAGAGAACATTTACCTGCTCAGGTGTTCAGGGAGGACTAAAGCACAACTAAGTTAAAGTAAAGTTATAATGAAGTGTGTGTACCTGAGTGATAACAGCTGAGTGCTCGCTGATGCCGGTGCTGATGACCCTCACCGCCTTCATCTTCTCTCTGTACAGCCGCAGCGTCTCCATCATGGGGATCCTCAGCCTGAGCCAGAACTCCACGGAGCCAAAGGAGCGCGCCTCGTCACATGACCCTGACAGATTTACATACGCGTTTTCATCCAACGACACTGACCAACAGTTACTGAAACAGAGTCTACACCATCACTGTGAGGGCTGTGAAAAAGACAAAACGGCACGTATCTCTGCTGGGGCTGCTACCACATTAGCATGGTGAGAATATATTTTATATTTATATTTTATGTAACGGTCAAAACCAGCCTGTGGATCATGTTGATGCAGCCCTCGACGCCCTCAGAGGAAACAATACAGCAAAACGTCAGGGGCTGGACTGAGACGGTTCATGGATCAAACTTTGCCCATGTGTGATGCAGAGGAAGTTCAATATCTAGGTTTTATCTTCAGTCCTACTCTTAGCTTCAGAAAGTTTACATTCCTCTACTTGTATTGTGAATCGTATATATATATATATATATATATATATATACACACACACACACACACACACATAGATATATTTATTTAAAAAAGATATATTTTTGTATTTTAAAGCTTATGTAATACCCTGTGTGGGATCAACGCTTTAGTGCACTGACAAATAAAGAATTAAACTAAAACTCTTTACGTACTTTATCTCAGTCAGTATGGCCCTCTGGAGTTGGCATGTTTTAACGTTTCCACAGTTGTCCTGAGGATGGATAACTGTGGCTCCAACTCCAGGAAGGAAACTGTATTTCTGGTTCTTCTGCTGAGCACACTGACGTCTGTAAGTCTCTGTGTTTATATTGCAGTTTTCCTCTTAATCCCACCCTCGGACCATGAGTTCACTCACCGACGAGCGGCACGCTGCCGTGAACCTTCCCGTCCTGCTCCAGCAGCTGCTGCAGACGAAGCTCGCCGGCTGCCAGAGTCCTCCAGTCCAGACCGAGCGCCTGGTGCAGCTCCACCGTCACCGAGCTCTTGTGGAGGTAGTCGAGGAAGCGATCGTCCATGCTCACCATGTACTTTGAAGTGAAGCCGTATTTTGGACTGCAGCCCGTCACCACCGGCGTGGAGTGCAGCTCGAACAGGTAGAAGGCATACGTGCAGAAGGTGGAGGGCTCAACTTCACCCAGCATCTGCAGGGCAGACGGAGACAGCGTGACGCCGACTATCTGAAGCTCCAGCAGGTTTTCTCCACGCTCCAGGTGAAGAGCTTCATCAAAGTCGTCGGCCTCGTCCTCAGCTGTAACGTCCGGTTTGAAGATGTAGGTCTTGGTGCCATAGGCGATGTCTCTGAGCTGAGCTGAGGAGCAACAGAAAAATCTTTAGTCCATACAGAACATCACGTCAATTACGGCCTTCTTTAAACTCTGGACATCATCAGGAGAATCTGCTCCAGATGTTCAGACAGAGTGCAGACAGAACAGCACAGAGCCTTTCTTGTTGTTTTCTTTCTATTCAAACCAATCAGGATTCGACCTGCACACATACATGCCGTCAGGCCTTTTGCAGGATGGCAGTGCGTCTCTGTAGCTTCTGTTTAGCCAGCGAGCTGTGCAAACAGACACAAAGGCAGAGCCATAAACCCCATCTGAAACGTGCTCTGACTGATGTGAATCCTGTGTTTGGCTGAAGCGAGTGAAGCCAAAGCCGTCGTCTCTCTCTTTCGAGCAGAGATATCTGCAGCCTGCAGGAGGGAGTCTAAAGGTGGGCTCAGCATTTACTCCACTACATCTCTTTAAAGCTTTAGCTACTCTTCACTCTGCACATTTACATTATTCATATAAATCCACTAATAAAATATTCTATATTATTACAGATTAAGCTACCCAGCAGTTTATAAGTACATAAAGTGCGGGCTTTTTTCCCTGACTAATCCAGATAATAATTAATTAACTGATTAACTGGACATTTCCCACAGAAGAATTTCTTGGCTGAAGTTTGGTAAGTGGTTAAGAGGACGGACGGAGAGATGATGGACAGATGATGGATGGGTACCTTCCAGTTTCCTCATCTTCGTTGCCCTGGCGTCCAGCAGCTGAGCCTGACGTTCCAGCTTCTGCTCGTACTCGACTTTGTCGGCGTTCATCTTCCGCAGCGCAGCGTCCAGCTCCGCCTGCAGCCACGAAAACAGGAAACAGATTCTGCTCAGCACAGCAAACATGAACAGACTCAGACTCAAACTGATGAGGAGTGCTGCCAGGAGCAGTTTCAATTCTTCAGCAAGACGATTTGCTGCATCGGTAGACTGTTTGGGAGCAGGACAATGTTTGCAGCCTGCTACAAAATCTGTTAATCTGTATGACGGAGCTCAGCTCCTCTCTGGTTTAATGTAAGTCGTTCCGTCTCCTCCTCTGACTCCTTTATGCTTGATTTTAATGTAAAACTGAGAATAGATCAATGTGTATGTTTGCTCCACCTTGTAGTCTTTGCTGATCCTGCTCTCTACGCTCAGGAGGTTTCGGGTCTTTTCCAGCTCCTGGATGGTTTCGGCGTGAGCGGCTCGGAGCTCCTTGATGGAGCACTCCGTGCTGCTCCGTCCCTCCTCCTCCACCTCCTTCAGGAACCCCAGTTCACCCCTCTTCTGGGATTTTCGCATCTGATGGCAGATGATGTTACAAACAAAAGGGTGAGATATGAAACAGACGTCTGCTCACACTGTTATCTTTACATTAGAGTAGAAACAGAAAAGATATGGTTTGATGTCTGATGTTCACTTACTTTAATGAGCAGCAGGGCTTCAGTGAGTTCAGGCACATTGTAATCGCTCTCCTGTAAAGAACACAGCGATGTTACACACAAACCTACACCAGCAGCACGTGTAGCAGAACCAGCAGATGACAGGATTTATTCTCAAACCGAAGCTGCTCACTCTGCTGTAAAACTTGAGCCGGTCGTTCAGCTCCTCCAGCTCCTGCTTCTGTTCCAGAAACCGAACCTCAAGTTTCTTATTTTCTTCTTTCAGCTTCTCGTTTGCATCTGAAAACCAATCAAAGGGATAAAATCAGGTTATTATTAAGCCTGATGTGTTATTTATTATGATTTTATCCAGGATTTATTCTCTGTGCTCTCAGATGAAGTAAATCCATCAAAATGTTATGGCTTATGCATACCCCTCTCAGCCTTGACTTTGTCGAGGATTTCATTTTTGTCGATGAGGTCGGCCTTCAGCGCCGTCTCCAGCTGAGAGATCTGAAGCTTCAGCTGCTGCTCCTGAAGCTGCCATTTCTCCTGCTGAGAAACGTCAAAGGCACTGCAAAGAAACAAAGGAAAGGTGACGGACGTGAACACGGTGCAGGTAAGATATGACAGGTGAGTGCGGGCTGAAACATCCAGGGACGAACGGCACGCCGAGGGTTGGTGGTATTTTGTACGGTGACCCTGAGAGCTCAAAGCGCTGCCGCTTCAGAAAACATCTTCACCTTCTTCTGCTCACCTGTTCAGCAGCTTCTCGTTGTTGTCCTTCAGCAGGTCTCTCTCCTGCTCCAGCTCGCTGATCCTCTCCTGCAGCTGAACGCAGACACAGATGGGTGAGCCACCCAGGATAACACCTGTACAGAGGACTCAGGTGTGTCTACTGGCTCACCTGCTCCATCCTCATCCTGGAAACGCTGGCGCTCTGCAGTTGCTTCTCCAGCTCCAAACTCTTCAGCCGCTCATCTTTTAGCTGAGCCGACAGCTCGTCCACCTTCGCCATCGCCGCTTTGTGACTGACCTTCACGGTCTGCTGACTCTGGAAACCACAAACAGACACTCTTACCTCTCTGTGGACTGCAGACACAGATGGACCTAATCTGGGCCACTTCAGACACACACCTGACATCTGGCCCTTCTAAGGAGGACTTGAGGCTGAGCTGAAGCAGCCCAAGTGGACCCCGTCAGTTAAGGCCCAAAGAAAGCTGCAGATGTGGGCCACATTTGGACCAAACATTCAGTGCTATTTACATCTTTAACCTGAATTTTCTCTGCTGTGATGCTGAACTATAAACTTTACCTGCAGCTCAGCTACTTCTCGAGCACCAAGAAGGGAAAGGGAACATAATGAACAGAGCTGCAGGGACTATTTTGATGGCTAAATTCTCGTTTGAGTAGCTTTTCAGGTAGAAATATAAATATGGAGGGATTTCTGACATATCTTTGGGTTCTGGATTCTTTGAACTCTTGGTCTTTGGCTTAAAGAAACTCTAACTGCTACTTTTAATTAATAAAGTGTTCCTGACAGTGCATGTGATGACTAAAGAGATCACGTCTCTCTCAGTTTCGGTTGTTGTGCCAGTTTCTGTATGTGCTGCAGCAGTAACTCTGAAGAACAGGAGGCAGATGATGGATAAAGATCCTGACCTCAGCTGTGAGACGTTTAAACTCATTGTGAGTTTAATGTGAATTTTAACCTCTCATTGACCTTTAGCGGTCACTTACTTCCTGCTGTTAAAATGACCAAAGTTACCGGTGTCACTGGATCTTTAAAGTCAACATATTCGGCTCATTTCCAGCCATGTTTTTATTCCTGGACTCTAAAACAGCAACTTTGTGTGCTCAAGAGTTCAAAATAATCCTTCTTTATCTTGTTCTGTGCCTCGGTGCAGCCTCTCAGTTCATCCTCCTCTGAAACGAGCTGTTTTAGCTCCTCCCCCTTTAAGAAATCTTTCTCCTGATTGGCTGCAGCTGGATTTGATTCTGATTGAAGCCCCGGTGTTGCAGAGAAAACACGTAAGCTGCTACAGACTGAAAAGATTTTCTCTCCTGTCTTGATTTGTTGTCTCACAAACAGATAAGACCAGTACTGATTATTGATATGACATTGATATGATATATTGACACTGACACGCTGCCGTAGGGTTTCAGTGAGGAAGAGTAGGCTGGGAAACGTCTCACCTCCTGCAGCTGCAGAAATCGCCCCTCCAGCTCGGTCACGGCGTTGGATCGGTCTGCTAGCAGCTTCTGCAGTTTGATCAGCATCACGTTGCTGCTGACATGCGACCTGAGAGGAAAAAAGAGAACATCAGTGACCGCGCAGCTCATCCATCAATGTGAGCTGGACCTTGAGCACAACTTGGCTGAAGACCCAGACTGTGCTCCTCCGTCCTTCCGCCTTTGGCCAGATGAGCTAAAAAATTACCTGAGTGAACCCATGAGAGGCAAGCAGAGCTTTTCCTGCATACACCAGCACCTGACACCGCACAAACAGGTTTTGTTCCTAACCCTCCGAGGAAAACCACCAGGAAAAAAAATAAATTTAAAAACTGGTTTAAAAAAAATGTTTTAACCAGTTTTGTTTCGGTGGATTTTTATTTACTCAAAATAAATTCATTTTTATTTGAAAACGTCCTGAAATAACAGGGAAATGCACAGACCTCTGCTAAATAAAGTAACACAGACTCATGCCTCATGAATATTCTGAGCAGAGAAAAATTCAGCACTTTATGATGAAGACGTCCAAACAAACACATTCACGCTTTAGTCAGACAGTGTTTGAAACAGCTGCACATCCTTCAGATTCTTCAGATTTGTGCAGATGTTGGAGAACATTAAAAACAAACCTACAAACCCCTCTGATACACACCTGAGAGCAGCACGAGCCACCCATCAGCTTTATTAAAGCCTCTGTGTTTAAAAACTGCAGCTGGTACCTGAGCTTGGAGGTCTGCTCCTGCCGGACCTGCACGAGTCTCTCCTCGTACTCGGCCTCCTTCCTCCTCAGCTCCTCCCTCAGCAGCTCCGACGCTCCTTCCAGCTCCTCGATGTGGCTTTGCTGCGACTCGATCACGTTCTCTCTGGGACACAAAGTTAGATCACAAACATGCCGCCTTCAGGATAGGAACTTACAGACCCGGTCCTAACGTGGATACAACGCCCCCCCAGCAGAGACGAGTTCTGTATGTTGCGCTGCTTTTCGAGTTTCAAGCTCAACACTTGGAATCAGCTCCAGGTCTTTTATCTGCTTCATTTGTCCTGGAATAACGAGGGAACAGGTCTCACCTGGCCACGAAACTGCTGTCAGTCAAAAGTCCAGTTTCTTAAAAATTAGGTTCTATGCATAAAATTGGCCGTAATTACTAAACTGTTAATGCAAAACTTTAGTAAAACCTTTGAATTAAAGCTGAAAGTCTGCACTTCACTCACATCCTGACTGTTTGATTTAAACTCCACTGTGGTGGTGTACAGATGGACAAACTACAGATAATGTCACTGACACTTATGGACCTCAACTGTTATTTGGTTTTTAGTGGGGTTTATATAAATGTTTATAAGAAAGAACAAGACATAAGAATGAGAACAAGTGGGAGCATTTTGGAAATATTAAATTGGTGCATTTTCCAGTAAGTGATGGACTGAACCTAAAAGTCTGTGCCTCCATCTGACAACAGTGAGGGCTGCCGATTTCCCAACATTTGTTATGTGCAGTTATTTATGAATTGTTACTAAGATAATACGACATGAAGGTTAAAAATATTCTTGTTTTATTGTCAGAAAAAGTCGTGGATTACTCGTTTATGCTCTGTTTACCCTGACTCTGCTCGATCAGCTGCTCGTTCATGTTTGTGGCTCCAAACTAGCTTTTTCCAACGGGGAAGTTGCAGAGTGCCCTCTGGTGGACAAAAACTATGCAACATTGACACTCATAAGAAGGTTGAAGGGTGTTTCTCCCGTCCCTTCTTTACTTTTCTAATTTTCATTTATCAGCCATTATAAATGCTAATTAAGAGATCCTTCAGCAGCCGCCTCCTGGTCACAGGTGAGGGTAGGAATGTAGATCCACGTGTAAAGTTCATGCTCAGCTCTCAGAATACAGACGTTTAAGAAGACTGTGACATCGGACTAAAACTTGGGAAGCTCTGCCTGTAAATACAGATTTAGTTATTGGTATTCCCCGTTTTTCAGTCCCAGTATGACCGTTTCTGAAAACGCTGGAGCTCAGAGCCACAGAGTAACATGACAAATAGTTGTTGGTGGTTTCAGTGACAATCATCAAAAACACAGCCATCTTATCCTTTAATAAGCTCAGTTTTACTCACAGGTTGCGGATCTCGGCTCTGGCGTCTTCCAGCAGGCTGTGTCCATATCGAGGCAGGTGGCCGGTCGGAGGTCTACCTCCACCCTCCAAACTCCTCGTACCTGCAGGAGATAAATTCAGGACCTGCTCACAGAGATAAGATGTAAAATATTGTAATCAAATGAACAAACAGCAGAGGGATGAAGAGAGATGTAAACGAGGTCAGAGAGGAAGAAAACACCCGATTCATGGACTCTGAGGACGGAGAAACTCTGAAGACGCTGCAGAACTCACTTTTGGGTCGTGGCACAGAAAGAGACGAAGCGTCGTCTCTGAGCTTCTTTAACCCCGAGTTGACTCGTGGCTGGACGTGGTCGTACGCTGTCGACCTCTGGCTCTGAGAGTTGATGAGCTGCTGCTTCGCCACCAGGAGGCGCTGTTTCAGCCCCTCGTTCTCTGTCTGCAGGGCCCGGACCTTCTCCTGGAGCTCCTCCATCATCTCCTCCATCTCCACGTCTCGGAGCCTGGAGAGCGGGGCGGCCCCCGCCGCCAGCTGCTCCATGCGGCCGCGGTCCTTCACCAGCTTCATCAGCTTCGTGCCCAGCCTGCAGGGGGCAGCAGAGAGGGGCGGTTTCATTAATTATCCAACTGTTTGAGTTTAGACACATTTTCAATGCTGGATGATTTGTGAAGACTAAAAAAAAGAAATGCAGGCTTTTTGTCTAGAAGCAGGTGGAAATTACTGAGGAAATTATGAGGACTACTGAGCAGGATTCAGTAAACTCTCCGGTGCACGTTTGGTGCGTCTCACTTCTTGATCTTGTCGTCCTGTTTGTGGACGTGCTGTTTGAGCCGCAGCGTCTCCTCGTGCAGACGCAGGAAACGGTCCTCCAGCTCCTCCCGGGACACCCGCGAGATGTCCTGCCGTGCCCGAGCGTGCTGATAGGCTGACGGCTCTGTGAGCAGAAATCAGCAAATCAGCAGGTGAACAAACTACAGAACAAACCACAGAAAACAGATCCCTACGTCACATTTAACCTTAAATTTAGAGTATAATTCAAAGTTTCAGACATGCTAAAAAGCAACCAACGGACAGCATCATTGTGCTGTCTCCTGGTTTGTATAGGACTCCGAGGCAGCCTGAGGGATTTGGACACACCTGGCAGAGCAGGTGTGAGCCTGGACAGGGTCACCGTGATGTCTTTGACCGGCACATCTCCTGCCGTCTCATCCAGGAGGGTGGACATGTTTCAGTCTGAAAAGAAAAGCTTCCTGCATTAGATTCAGAACAGTCCTATACTCATATAAACGACTGTGCAGGTTAAAGAAAACTGTAAGCCAAACTCCGTTTTTAAAATTCACTTTTGAAGATGAATCTCTGTGAGGTTAAAAACACACTCGGCAGAATAAATATAAATACTTCTTAATGATAACCTATGTTTGATAATGTATTCGGCATACACAGGACACATCAGCAGCTCTTCGGTTTGATAATATTTATAATTTTGTTGCTACAGACTCCTCTAATGCCGCTTCTACATTTCAAACATTCACCGAAATACAAACTGTTTGGCGTGTTAAATGTGTGCCGAACTGAAAACTGGCTGATCGTGATTCTTCAGAGTCTTGAATGGTAAACATGAAGCTACATTTAACGTTGTTTCGACGGTGAGCGTTAAAAGCGGTCAGAATTTAAACGGACTCTGGTATCACGTAGTTAGCGTTGTCCTTGTTTAACACTACACACCAGGTTAGTCTAAGGTAAATAAAGTAATATTGATACTACAGTTAGACAGATGTTATGTGGTCTAAAACGCTTTGAGTTTATTGGTTTTTTTTCCCTCAAATTTGAAACTGAGTTAGCAGCGGCAGCTAACGGGCTAGCTGAATCTTCTAAAATCACATTGTGTGACAGTTGAAACACTCGCAGCTCCGTATTTTCTTAAAGTGTGTTTCCGGTGATTTTTCTGCTCACTTTTTAAACATTTCTTACCTTTTACAACGACTTTATTCAGTTTAAACTCACGGTTGCTACTGCAAACATAACCGTCCGTCATGTCGTTATGGTAAAACAGCGCATGCGCCGTGCGAAGACATTTCTGGGAGTTGTAGTTTTCTTTGACCGATAGCAGGTCATCACTGTAGGTGATTTTCCTGGCTTGTTTTTGACTCCAAACACGACGCACTTTTACACTACGGATGTAAAATGATTAATTACACTTAAAGCTACTTTTAAATGTAATAAAAATGACGTTTGTGTGTGAATGTGGCTGTTTTCTGCTGGTTTTCATTTAGAAATCCTCCCTCTTGTCTCCAGTGTAAATCTCTCAGCTGTATCTCTGACACTGGGCCAATTTGAGGACTTTGTCTGAGCTGACTTTACATGTAGGCGTATTTATGAGCAGTGTGGCCCGCTGCTGCACATACATCGGTGGGGATTTGACGGGCGTGCTGTCAGATGTCTGCCTTTCATGAATTGGCGATGGATCTAATTTAGGACCCTGAGATGAGCGTGTTGGCAGGCCAGAATGAGCTCACTCTGCATGTCAGCGACCGCTGGGCCGTGACAGTCTCCCATCACTGCTGCTGCTTCTTCCAGCTGTAACCTTTGACCCCTCCTCCCTGCAAACACACCTTCCCCCGTGTCTTTAGTCTGCCGCGAGCAGGCGGCGGATCTGTCAGCGAGTCAGCCTGTCGTTGCAATCCATGATTCCTGCCGGCTTTTTGTTCAACAGGCCGTGGCCACGTCGGTGCACCAACTGTCAAGCACATGATCAGACGAGCATGGAGGCCCGTGTCAGCCTCCTATTGTAATATAGGCAGATTTCCCCTCAAACACCCACCAGTCGTGGCTTTTATTCAGACGGAGCCGCCAGGGGAGACAGGAAGCCAGCGTGAATATAGAGACACTCAGTGTGACGGTGCTCAAAGCAGAGCCCAGAGCTTCTGCTTACTCTGATTTTTTAATTTTCCCCTTTCGGCTGCTCCCTTTAGGGGGCGCCACAGCGGATCATCGGCCTCCATCTCACCCTATCCCTGCATCCTCCTCTGTCACACCAACCCTCTGCATGTCCTCCTT
>VVAS01048743.1:11689-23777 GCA_015103295.1 Ptychochromis oligacanthus
GGTCCTCCTCCTCAGTTGCAGCCTACAATTCAAGTGTGCACCGGGAAAAACATCAGAAGGATATCTGGACAGTAACTATGGGAAGAAAAACCTTACAGGCATACAAAGGATCTTAGAATGGAAAAATCTGAGGTCTTTTGATCAGTGACAACTTCAAGGGGAGTGTGTGTTTTTGTTGGTTTTTTCTCACCACAATGTGTGAGGAATGGATGTGGGTCGGATGCCAGTTTATTTTTGTTATGGATACAAGGACTGGCAAGTTATCAGCATGAATTACTGAGGGCAGAAAGAAAAAAAAATTGACATAAATGTTAAATTCAGCTCTGGAGGAATGACCATGGTGAAAAGGAAGGGACTGTTATTTTCACTGCTGTACTTTATGGCAGAGTTTTGGCTCACTTCGCAGCAAGTCCTGAGAATTGGTAAGTGGTAAAAGTGTCCATGTCAAATATTTATATAATAACTGTTAATGTATCGGCTACCACTGCACTCGTGAGCTTTTTTCATATTTGACCCAGTTATTACGCAGTCTGGGCTGCATCTCATTTCCCAGTGGGGTAAATTATATTATCCATCAAGGATTTCAAAGTAGAGACAAGCCATGAAAATTGGCAATACCTTCTGTGCAACTCTGTATTGGAACTGTTAAACTGCATTCTCCCTATAAAATGGCATTTAAATAATTAAACAGATAAATTAATAAATAATGTTTTGTGGTTTTATCATAATGCATGACATTTTTAAATCTCTCAGAGTGCCAGTGCAGCATGTTGTTTCATTTCTTTTAAAGATCAAAGATGACAAATTCAATTAATGATGACCAAGGTGGCTAAAATGATGTCTATTCATAGCAAATGTACAGCTCAGTTATTGTAGGTAAGTCAGTGGCTGCAGAAAAACCTTAAAAACCTGGTACCTTCCACCAAAAGCTACTATCCTTTAAGTCCTTTAGATTTACCACAGAGAGTCAAAAAAAAAAAAAAAATGACTGGTTAAATGTTTATCTGTGGTTGCGTCACTATAACACTTGTGTTGTTGTATCTTGCCATCATATAATCAGGGTCCTCTAAGTTGCCTAGCGGGCACAGAGTGCATAGTATTGTTAAAGTAATGTATTCCACTTCATCCATTTGTTGTGATGTTTGTGCCATAAACTTACAATTTTTATTACTGGATTTTTCTTTTTTTTCCCCCAAAGGGGAGGTACAGGGGACAGATATGTGAGTTGTTCAAATGAAACAACTGCATTTTTATCAAAATCATGTTAATCCACTTTGGTTGACCAATGGCCGAGTCTCTCTCTCTGTTCCCTCTATGCTGACAGCACAGACCAGAAGGGGATGGGTGATTAAGTTGGCCTACTGCTACATCTGAAAGCATGTACTGTTGGCATAATGTTGTCCTTGGCACACAGCATTGTGAAATTGATACATCGATAAAGAATAAGGAGTGGGCAGGCTCAGCGAAACGTTTTTATATTTGGCTTCCCTGCGTCCTTTCATACTCAAAGGTTTTTTTAAGCTTTGTGCACACTGATGGTCAATGACATCTGTGAATGTGGATCTGAGTCCAAAGCTGTCTGTTAAGCCTTTGAGGGTTGACAAGAACTGTGATTTCAATTTCACTCTGTGCCTGTAATTAAACAAACACAGCTCTAGCTCCAACATCCCCCCTTTGATCTCTGATGTAACTTTGGAACAATGAGCCGGTGTTTGCGGCAAATTAATGCTTTCTGACTCTTTGCTCTTCTCCCATTGGTTATCCACTGTTCCTCTTATGGGTTAGAGGATTGCATCACAAAAATGGCTTTTAAAATGTAGCCCTGAGGACTCCTCACTTCATTTAATGCCCGCAGCAACTCTGCTATTGAATTTATATTCAAATTTTAAAAAGAATATAATAAATGTGGGGTTGCATAACTTTAAAGGGCTAATAGGCCGGTGTGACTTCCTGGTTTCCCGATCCCGATCTGTGCTCTATATTGTTAATCTCTTTCAATCATCTATCATTCTCCAAGGCCACCTAATCTTTGTCATTCTCTTCATGACCCGCACACATCATAATCCCTCCCATATGGTGTGTGGCTTGGCTCAATTAACATTTCTCTGTCTTGGCTAGTGTCTGCATCAGATTGTGACTGGCTTCCACTTTTTTCACTGGGGCTGGTAATAATAGTAAATCTTGCGCTCCAAGCCCTTAAACAACTAACAGTAATCTTCTTTATGCATTAAGTCTCTTCCCCAAATATGGTACTTAGGCAGTGGTCAAATCTCATCACTGGGGAGAGCACAGAAGCAACAGCTTGTGGCTGGGCCTTCTGTTTATTTTCCCGTTTGCTAAATTTCTTTTTTCCTCTTGCTTGCATACTTAATGTATTACTTTCTGATACTTTCTGATATTTGATTTGTGTAATATGATTTGATGAAATCCACGTCCCACTCTGAAGGTTCTACATTCGGCACAGTATTCGTCTAGCTGTATTAATACAGAATTTATATTTTTATTTGTTTTAAATGTTTTGGTGGTGAATTGCAAGCATCTTTCCTATAAACAGAGAAACCTCAGTGTTCTACATCAAACAAACATAGTAGGCTGGTTAGGACCTCCTCATTCATTCACAGTCTGGCGTAGCTCCAGGTTGGAGTGGTGCTGGTGGTGTTGTTGGGGTGGGGGCGGGAGGTCTCTTTGGTAACTGGCCCAGGATGGGGAGAAGGAAGAAAGCACAACACTACGTCATTGTGTTCCTCTGCTTTAAAAGACTCCCCTTCATGTGATTATTCCACAGTCTCAAAATCACAAAAAAAGAGATTAAAATAATGATCTGAAGGTCACTGTCTCAATGTTAACTGCTTTCTGGATTAAAAACAAGTCCATCCAGTTTCCCAAACCTGAATCCTGTTTTTTCTTGCTGTCTGCACTGATGGGAGGAATAGAAGCCTATAAAAAGCTCAGCCTAAGGGTTTTTGCCTGCAGCATAAGCAGAATCCTGTTTTTGTGACCTCCTAGCATGCATCAACCCAAACCATTGTCTGGCCTATTAAAGATGAAAGGGAAGTTCAGTGATCCTTAAAATTCTATTGTACACTAATTAATAGTAACTATTCATAGATTATTCATCTTATTTTAACTTTGACTCACATTTGAAAGCTTCCTTGCTAGATATTTAAAATGAGCAATGAAATCACTCAGGAGGAAATTTTTCCAGTGATTTCTACTCTAATTTTTAGTCTTACCCAGGTGTAAACTTGTACATGCCAAAGTATAAATTATCCTTTGCAGCCCTTAACTTCTTGTCTCTTTATTTGCTTACTCACTGCCTGTTGTGGGAGTGCATAGATTCATGAAAACAAATGCTAATTCTGTATTTTATCCATATTAACTCTGACAATGACACTGACAGCACTGGCTGGCCATGAAATTTAGACATTCAAAAAAACAAAAAACAAAAAAAAAACTATTAACATGCACCGAGCCAAGCAAACACTTAGCATTGTATTTGTCAGGACTGTTTGCGTGCCAAGATACAACCCTATTTACCACATATCTTAATCTTATTTTACCAATAAAATAATTACACAAATACAATTTTTTTTTATCATTTCAACCCAAAAATTAGTAGTTAATACAAAACATGTATAATACTGTTAGTGTGCTTAAAGGGTGCTTTAAAAATATATAAATGAACAAAAAATAAACACTATCAGTATCAGCCTCTAATCTGAAGCACTGATTATGTTATTATTGTACATTTGTGCCTGTTTGGTTCTGATGCTGTGGTAAAGCTTTTCCACCAAACAAAGGAACAAATGACTGTATATTGCACTGATGTGCATTCAAAGGTTTTTGATTTTCAAATCTTCCAAATGATTCCTGGAGTGTAGTGCAACTGTCTTCCTAAAAGGCAAAAAGAAGCAATCAATGCCTCACTTGATGACAGTAATTAGAGCCTTGAGCGAGGCAAAACTCAATCATTTTTCTGGTGATCTGCACATCATTGTTTGTAAAGTCTTAATTAAAAAGGCCTGACTTAGTTTTCAACCATATATACGTTAGACAATTTAAACCATTTTTTCCAAAAAATAACCAGAGATCTGATCTTTACTTCAGATGTCTGGAAGGTTGATGGTGGTTAGGGGAAAGATAATGAGTAACTACAGCTGAGATTAATGCCTCAGTCGCACAGGCCTACAGGCTGGTCAGCAACCTCTGGTCGCTAGGGGAAAATGTGTATTCCCTGACTGTTTGGTAAGTGGTTGCTGGCTGTCACTAGGAGAAATTGGTCACGAAAAACACCCAAATCCTATTTGTGATTGATTTGGTCTCTAGTAGATTGCAGCGGTCACCCATAGTTTGCATGGAAGATGGTGACTTGTCTGCAAACACTCGCCAACTACTTGCCGAGTGGTAGTGAAACTTGAAAAAGTGTCATGCAAACTAGAAACACAGAATGCTTGCTTCCAAAATAAAAGTTGTGCCTTACCATTGCAACCAACTCTAACTTTAACTGTGAAGGCAAACGGTCTCCATTTCCAGTTTGCATTGGCCTTTTCACAGTTTCACTACCACAAGGTGAGCAGTTGCCAAGTGTTTGCAGACAAGCTGGCACCTTCCATGCAAACTATGGGGGACCACAGCAATCTGCTAGCAACCACAGCTACCGATCAAAACAATTGCAATGAGGTTTTCGGTGCATCCCTGTACACCCATTTGTGACCAATTTCACCTAGCAACTACCAGCAACCACTTGCTAACCAGTCAGGGAATATATATTTTTTCCTAGCGACTGGTGATTGCCAGGGGGGCCCAGACTGGTTTCTAGTCCTGTGTGACTGGGCCTTAGCAGAATGGTGCACAATAGCTAGCTAAGAGAAAAATGAGGATTTTCCTGATACAGAGTAAAACCACTTTAGTGAGTTGGTAATATGCATTACCCAGGAGCTCATCTATGTTAAGCAGTCCATATTTTTCAGTGGTTATCTGCAGATATTGACCAGCCTTCCTCACGCTGAATTGCAGACAAATCAGGTGTCGCTTTGAATCCCATGGGTTGTTCTTATGGAATCAAGTAATTAATTATACTTTAAACAAAATTTAAAGCATTATCTCAGGTGGAAATGAAGGGAAAGATATTTTCTTTCACTGTGCCTTTCCACCAAGCTTCAAAGAGAAAATTAATAAGTTGTTGTTAACAATATGTGGGTACAGCTCATTTCAAATATAATGGCTTTACCAAACACGAGTCCATTTGATAATAGGCCTTGTCAGCTTTTAACACATCAGTGTTACATTCATTTTTTGTTATAAGAGTCAATCTACTGAAAAATTTTTGAATTTATAACCCATCTACAGTATTTTATTTTATGGAGTCTTTAGGTCTTAAGTCTTTAAAAAACTCTGTAGTATTCTATTGTGTGGAGATTAATAAAGTACATGTGGCTACATTTTGAGCTCTTGGATTAGAATGGCAAAATGATTATGCGTTAAATTAGAGGTCAGCTACAAAAAATGTAAATCAGAAAATCTTAGCACCAGCAGCTATTTTTTACTCTTGTACAAATGGGATGATCTATTTTCACAGCCTTGTTAAAGCATGAGAAAAATAAAATCACTGAGGATGATGATGATGTTGTGATGCTGCCAGTTGGATTATTTTGTTGCTGAATCCTAAATAAACCTCATGACATTTGCTGCAGCCTCTGCACTTTAAGCAAAAAAAACCCTCAAGACCAGCTGGTCAATACTCATGGGTATTTCCTGCTTTATATTAAAAAAACAAAACAAAACAAAAACACCTCAACAGAAAAAAAGTCACACAAAGACAGTCAAATAGAATATATTTCCTCTGCAAATTTATAAGATGATTGATGTATTTGTGGCTAGGAATTTTATATTTCAGTGGATCAAATTAAGGACTTTAACAGGTCCCAGCAGCTGCTCACTGAGGCTTGCTAACCATAATTAGGATTGGCACTTTCAAGCATGCTTTTAGTGACCAGGGAGTCCAGACAAGGCTCTCTCAGTTTGAGGTTTGAGGCTATGCTACACCAAAGAAAAAGGTCATTCACAATCAAGGTCTCAGGGGGAGCTTTTTAAAGACCTTTTCTCCTTCCAAATCAATCACAATTTCACAGGCAATTCTTCAAAGACTGTTTGAGAGTGCAATGACCTATTGCCATCTGTAGCCTCAGTGTTGAAGCAGGGTCATGTGCAAACACCATTTAAATGGCATTTTAATGATTTGTGTTAATTGTTAATATAATCATTGATTAACATTTTATGAAAAAGGCAGACCTTTTAAAAATGCATTATTGTATTCTTTGTTTTGTTAATTAAAAATCATGTGAATGTGGCAAACCTGAAAGCAACTTGCTTATCCTTAATGTTTAGCACCGGACTTGAGTCTGTTGACAGCTCAGTGCAGTGAGAACAAACATTTAACCCTGAATATATTAGATGAGAAATCCTATCACTGAAGGCCCAGATGTTTCAAATTATTTACATTTGAAAGGCTTCAGTGAATCGAATGAGGAGGGGCATTTTCGGCAGGGATAAGCACACTGAATCTCACATGAGTCCGTCTGCATGCAGGTAGTAGCAATTCAGTATTTTTCTGGCCTTAATCCCAATAGTTTTAAAGCTGCATTTTATGTAACAAATGTAAAAGACTGGATGCTGTGCTTGTGCCTGGCTGGAGTAATATATGCCTATATTGCCAGCTGTGGCATGCTAGTCCCACCATCTTTCTGGAGCAGCATGATGGATTAAGAGTTGGATGGTTTTCAGTATGATCTTCTCAACTCTGAAACAACCCCCTCCTCCTCATTCTCCTCTGTGGCATTGGCACAAACAGCTACTGTGACTGAAAGTGACTGAATTTACAGGATCAACATAGAAGAATTGTGACAGTGATGGTCTCACCTCACTTTAAAGGTTTTGGTCAGTGTTTATCACCTACATAAGAACAAATAGTACAGTCAGACTGTTCAAAGAAATGCTGGTTTTTAAAATGTGTGTACGTTTGTCATTCCTTCTAAATAAAGACTATTAATTCTGGTTACTAATTGGTGCCTTTTCATTTAAGTAGTCAATATTATTTTCTGAGAATCTGAAATTATTAGTCTGACATGATTATCGTGGAATTAAGCTTCTACAAAGATAAACATGAAAGTTCCTGCAGTCCAGATCTCAAGAATCCGTCATAAAGAACTACACGTTAAGTAAGTTTATTGATTAAAATCCTGTTAGGATGTAGAAGGAAAACAGAGATGTAAAGCAGAGTATATAAATATAAATATACTACTACTACAAAAAAAATAAGCCATGGGACTAAAGCCAAGCAATTTTCAAGTATGCTTCCCTGTGTGCATGAGGTTAGCTGAAATGATATGTCAAAAAACTGATTAGTCCACTAACAGAAAATTTAGGCGGTTGATAAATGACTAACTTTAATACCTTTTTCTAGTAATTTGTTTTCTTGCTTCTAAAATGTGAAGATTTGCTGCTTATCATCGCTGTAAAAATTTTTTTTTTTTTAATTCATTACCTTGGGCTCTGAAATATTTTAATGGACATTCCTTCAAGAATCGTAACAAAAAAAATGTCATCCAATTATTGTAAGAGTGAAGAATTTACAAAACGCCTGATAAACCTGTTTTTGCTCTGAGAATTGTCCCTCTGACTCTGAATATTCTAATTTTATATGGGTAATCAAACAGGTTTAGTCTTATGATATAGAGGTTTTAATACATAACAGTGTTAGGTATTAATCCACTACAGCAACAGTTACACTCAGAGTATTCCTTCGGTTCCAGTGTTTTATGAGGGGACAATGCAAAGCTTTCCATGTATAATGACACCTCAGGGGTTAGCTTTGCTTTTCCATTATTGCTTTATAAGTTATCCTGGTGCTGTCATTCTTACAAACTTAAAAGATACTTTGGTCATATCAAGCTGCAGAAAAGCACAGTACTTTAAAAATCACAGATGCTAGCATGGGTTGCAGGGAAACCACTACATCTTTATTACTGAATCTCAAAGTATCTAAATGCAGATCCAAAGGATTTGTAGCTAAAGTGATGCTACCGGAAGGGAAGAAATTTATAGACAGGAAAACTAAGTGTTATTCAGAGCATCAAGTATTGCAGTATCCAAGGTAGCTTTTCAGAGCACGAGTGCTTTGGCAGACTGAACAGAAACACTTAGCCTTTACCTCTTTACAGTAAGTCACATCACATTTTTGGGCTTGATTAAGTGGTCTGTAAATCACAAGATAGTGGCTTGATATATTATGTATGATTTCACTGAAGGTGACTGTTTCCAGTAGCAGTAAATTGCAAGGGAGACCAAACATGAAAGTAAAAGAAAAGATGAATGAGTACAACTCTTTGTCTTTTTCTTTTTCCTAATTGAAAAAGGTGCAAATACATGAGGGGATAACGAATGCCTTAAATGTCTGCCCTGATAATATGTTAACCTGCTAAATGCTTAATCTGTGATTCTTCATCTGAAAATGAACTGAATATGTGGCATGGCTTTTATAAAAGCTATTGTGACAGCTTGTGAAATTCAGGCTATGTAATGGGCTGAAGCCAGTGAAGTTCAAGTTTTAATTTGAATAATATTAAATCCTGTCATCTCAACTGGGTCCCTTAGTAGCATTATTTGACAGAAGTACAAAGGAAATGGAGCCACATTATGCCACCATTACAATTCAGCTACAGTAACCTTCAATCTTAAAAAAAAAACCCAGTGTGAATATCTATACTGAGAGAAGTCAGTCGATCAATAACTTTTCTGCTAGTACTTTAATGTGATCAGGCTAGTACTCTTTCCATTCCCGTTTCTTTTTTCTTCTCCTTGCAGGGGGCATCTTTGAGACGCTTGAAAATGAGCCCATTAGTGTTGAAGAACTGGCCTTTAAATTTGCTGTAACCAACATAAACAGGAACCGGACCTTAATGCCAAACACCACGTTGACCTATGACATCCAGAGAATAAACCTATTCGACAGTTTTGAAGCCTCAAGAAGAGGTAAACACCATCTCATATTTAATTTTAAAATCCCTTAAGAATCAATAAAAGACACTGTTGTTGAGATTTTCTTTTCTTCCCTCCCCTTTCTGTTTCATTACTTCAGCCTGTGACCAGTTAGCGCTGGGCGTTGGGGCTGTTTTTGGACCTTCTCACAGCTCATCGGTCAGTGCAGTCCAATCTATCTGTAACGCCCTGGAAGTCCCTCACATACAGACACGCTGGAAACACCCCTCAGTGGACAACAAAGACAGCTTCTACATTAACCTATATCCTGAATATGCCTCTATAAGCAGAGCCGTGTTGGACATAGTACAGTTCTACAAGTGGAAGACGGTGACTGTGGTCTATGAGGATGCAACTGGTGAGTCAAGATGGGATTTGATGAGACAGCATATGATCCCAGAGGGAAATTCAGTAAATAAGACAGCAGGAAAGCATGAAAACACAGACTTCACTCACAAATGTCAGCAGTGATTTAAACACAGCAGGAAGGACATAATCTTTATTTTCAAAGTGTAAAAATGTGGCAACTAGTCAGTATATTTATAAAGTGGCAACTGCATACTCAGCTGCCACTTTATAAAAAAAGAAAGAAAGAAAGAAAGAAAGAAAAGCAAATCAAAACTTTAAAAAGGTGATTATGAGTCATTTTGGTGGAAACAACAACTACAGCTCCTGCAAGTCTTTGCCTTAGCAACTCTGTTAAATGACCTCGCTGAAGCCATTTACAGATGAGTGAATGTGTCCTTATAAGTAGAGTGAAACTGATGGTGCAGACACAGGGAATGAGACAAGTACAACCTCTGAAATTGGTACTACTAACAAAATAATCACTATTTTACATAAGTTAAAATGATGGAGGCGATTGAATCCTGCTTGGCAGCACACTAATATATCTCAAAATATGGTGAAAAAAATACCAGTATATCATACCAATTTTTTACAGGGACCAATAACAAGAATAGACTCTAATATACTTTGTTAGGCTTCAGCTACTGGAAACGCAAGTCCGCATCAATAGATGGCGAGACTCCTCAAACACTAAAAGAGCAAATATGAGACAGAGCAACAAACAGGAAATACAGAAAACCAGATGGATGTACTACAAAGTGAGATTAATGCATTAGTAAGGTATGATGAGACTAAAGCCAGAGTTTTCAATGTCATAAAGATGGACTCTCTTAACCTGGCTACGTAAATGATCCTGCACACCTAACCTGCTCCAGAAGACGTTATGGTTAGAGAGAAGAAGATGACTTTATCTTCAAAAGGCATAAAGTTAAAGATGAGATTTTCTTTTTAAGAGTTTGAAGAAGATTGCTGTATTGTTAGTAGTATTTTCAATTTTTACTACTGTAGAGTATATAAAAAGCACCACCCTGCTAAAGTCTGAGCTCTCACAACTTGTATTTAATAATAATATTTTGACTCCTGAGACCTTGTCCCAATAATCAGTAGCCATCAGCTCCTCTAAGCAGCTTCCTATCACTCTGAAAATTAAAGTAAAGCTATAAGAAGACAGCAAATCATTTTCTGGTAGCCTTCTCGTCAGCTCGTCACGTAATTCATGTTAACAGGAACGGAATAGCTGAGGTCTGAAGAAACAGAAAACTTTCTAATAGATCTGCTTGCATGGAATGCTTGAAAGACAATGAAGACCCAGTTCGATGGCAAAAGACCTTGAAGAATATTTAGAGTCTTGAGTGGGGGTGCTCGGTTTAGGCAACATGGCCTACCGTCAGTCCAACAACCAGCTAATATATTTGTAGGTGTGTATGCAGCACAACCCACAACTCCACACTAGCTTGGTGTGAGAGAGAATGTAAAATGACAAACCCAGAAAATGAGGGACCCGTGTGAAGTAGTCAGATGAAGGGCGCCTTACAGCCTCTACATAAACAAATAGGTGGGGATAACATACACTAATTCAAAATAAGGGTGCATAACCTGTAATGTGTGGTTGTGCTCAGAAATTTGAAGTTCTGCACTGGTCCTAACAATGCTTACATCGACAATACAATGCCAGGTCTCCATGGCACCACTTTCGTTAATCATACTGATAAATATCCAGCAGTTTTTGTATAAAACTCTAAAATCGGGTACAACAAAATGAAAAAGGGAGGAGGTACCAAAATAACAACTGCTGATGGACTTGGCCACTCGTAGATGGTTGATATATTGGTCCAATCACCCAACCCTACGTGGTGCACCTTCTGTGCAGCAGCACCTGCACAAATCTGCATTGATCAGTCTTTGGACTGGTGTTCCAGCCAGTGGCTGTGGGAAAATTTGGCTTTTAGAGGGAAGAATGGATTCAGCTGAATAGCAGCTTTGTGAGCAAACAGCACTGTGTGCAAATTATAAGAGACTAGCTAGTACACCAGGATCCTAAACACACCTGAAAATTCACAATTGACTCCCTTGAGATGTGCGAGATGAAGGTTTTGCCACGGCCTCCACAGTCCCCCAACCTAAACATTATAAAAATCTGTGGACAGACCTCAAAATAGTAGTGCATGCAAGATAGCTCAAGAATCTCTGAGAAATTAATTATTAAGAATGGGTAAAATCTTCCCAACATGAACTGAAAGACTCTTCCTACTGACCAAAAAGGGGGTGTCAATAAGTTCTGAACATGTAGTGTATCAGATCATTTCTTCTTTGTGTGCAGTTACAGCAGTCAAACTGTGTCACATTGCCACATGTTTTCCATGTCTCCTTCAATATATGGCAGTTTTAGACCTAAATGCACTTCTTAGGCATCATATTCAAATGTATAAAGTTTACCAGCTCTAAGGAGCAGCTGCCACATTAGAAAAAAAGTGCAGCACCGAGAGTGCACTTAAAGTGTCATCTTGATAGCTCCCCTCATTTGGTGTTTCTATTGTTAAATGTGATTAATCTTTGGTTTAGTAATGATGTTGAGTTTCAGTTTTTTGGTATGTTGTCTGCACTGCAGGTTATTTTGTAACTTTATGTTGAAATAATATAAATTACCACACAGATTTGAGCTGTAAGACTAAAGTTCTGTAATGAGTTTGGTGACCATATAGCC
>VVAS01048748.1:7282-21116 GCA_015103295.1 Ptychochromis oligacanthus
GCACAAAATAAGATTTCATTGGAAGAGCTTTTTTTTAAAATAGGTTTTCGCAGAGTCAGCAAAAAGGAAATTCACAGTAAGAAAAATGGGTGGAATTTTTAGACAATATTAATTTTTTTTTATGACATGCATATGAATCAAAAGCAAAACAATACACCTAAGACAGGAGGGTAAAAAGCATTTTCCATTTCTTGGCAGCTTTAAATTTGTTGGAGTAATGATGTGTCTGCATTATTGATGTAGCAGTTGTTGCTATCTTTGATGGATCTGTTTGATCACAGCTCAAACCTTCTGCATGCACAGTTTCTACTCTTAATGTTTATGTATCCAAGTGACACCAAGTGCTACAGGAGGCTGGATGATGATTCTGTAGTTTTTGGGTTTCATTAAAGCAGGTCACAGGAGCTGAAGGAAAGGTTAGCTGTGTTCTGTTTAGTAGAAAGAGGGGATGGGAAGATAAGGCCATGTGGGATTTGACCTTTACTGATGAGCGTAATTTGTTTGTGTGGGAAAATCGGGGAAGGTGTGCCTCATTGTGCATAATTTCAGGTCTGTCCTGTTTGCAGCACTGGAAGGAGGAAGTGATGCATTAAGAAAATAAGCATCAGTGAAGCTAAAACATTAATGCTTAAAGTTCATCTGTCGCTTATTGCTGCTCATAGAACATCTCCCTTTTTATCGAGCAGGAGCTCGCCTGAAGTGGTGCACTTGAAGTGTTTTTCTCCAAGGAGACACAGTATTTCTAGATATGCATTAATTTGAAACCCTCTTACATAATGAGGGATGATCGAGGATTAATTTAAAATGCACCTTCAAACCAAGTTATATTTGATTCCAACTGTTTCTCCTAGGTTATGTGGAAAGAGTGAATTTATGTGATCACCCTGCCACCATGCAGAGCTGTTACATGGATTTCCACAGCGAACAACCAGTTCAGTTCTGTGCAATAAAAAATGTAGGCACTTTGGGTGTTTTAAGATTCCTATCCAACATCAAATACCCGTCAGACACCCCCTGCATTTACTCTGCAGCAACAACTCCAAGCGTGCAGTGATATTTATTTAAAAAAAATCTTCAATGACAAAAATAACAAGGAGTCCTGGAACAGATGGTATGACACCAACAAACCACTGATCTCTGCATCACGGAGTCAGTCTGGGATTACACAAAGAGACAGAAAACACTGAGACAGCCTAAATCCACAGAAATAAGATGCATGGGAAAAAAAAAAAAACCAAACCTGTCAAGTACCTTGAAAACCTGTGTGCAAGTTAGGAGGCTACACACCAGATATTGATTTTGACACAGATATTGACACATTTTTTTTCTCTTTACTGCACTTTATATGAAGTGAAGTGGTAAATAAACCCGTTCATGGTATTATTTTTAAAAGTATCCTCACTTTACTTTCAGTGCCTAATTCTTCGGGCATATACTCTAAATACAAACAATGTCTTTAATTAAACTGAACTGTGAATTTAACTTTTTCTGTAGTACATGTAGTTTTGTGATTTTAGTTTCTTACACTCTGTTTTCTGTACTTCTTGCCTGCATACTTGTCTAATTTTATGATTTTGTATTATTTACTGGGTATGGATGGTTCTGCACTGGCAAGCCCAAAATCATTGGACTGTTAATTTTTATGTTTAAATCATGGATTTTGTAGTGTTGTGGTTGTTACTACAGTTATGTTGTGTTTAGCTTTTGAGTGTTGCAGATGTGTTTTGTGGTTTCCCAAGTTTGTGCAGCTGAGAACAGGGCTTAGCCAAGTGGCAGCTTCTGGGTCTGAAAAATGCAAAAACTGCAGTTCCTCTAGTGGCCACTTGAGGCTGGCTACAAAAGGGAGTCAATCCCCATATAGACTCCAATGTTAAAATGATCAACTTTACAGCACTGAAAAGCGTGTTTACAGCCTGCTACAAGAAACAGTTTTAGCCAGAGTTTTCATATCAACTCTGAGTGAGGGGAATTTTTAGCTCATCGGGCCAAAGGACCTATAAGTTCAGGTGTCTGTCATCCGTCCATCTACAAGTCACAAGAACCCCTAATCCTTCTACAATATTGGTCAGAATTTTATCAAACGTATGCACAATGATCACCTAATGGGTCTTCAGCTAATTTGTGCTTAAGGTCAAGGTCACATTTGCTATTCTCTGTGGATTCTATTAGTTTGTGCGGTACAGCCAACCAATAACAAGAACACTTATCACTTTCTTTCTGTACTTCACACATTATGGATTGTGAGCCAGAAGAGCTACTACGCCATTGATGTTCTGGTTTTATAACTCATCCGCATGGATAAGAGAGTTAGGGGCCATGTTGACTGACAGATGTATGGGCACAGGCAGGTGTAGCCGACTGGACCTCTTCACCGTGTGCTGCTGGTGCTTGCTGTGTGATACAGACCATCCCAGAAGTTTGTGCTTCAGTTTTGGTGAGTGAAATTCTACTGTTTTCTGTCTGTTACTTAGCACTAATTAGCTGATATGTGTGTCTGTGTGTTGCGCCCATACAATTTATGAATGCACCTTGCTAACCAACCATAGACAGTATAAAACATGGACGCAGCACAGTTTAAGCTCTGGACAACATAAAAGTCTGCACCAAATGTCACTCCAAGATCTATGTTTTATTCTCATAGTGATGAATGCCAAACAAACCAAACAAGAGAACCAACACTGCCATCCTAAGCAGAGCTCAATCAGATTATATGCTAACTCTCATGAAATACTGAGAGGACCCAAATGCAGAATTCAGGAGGCTGAGTTATTTTAACAGAAAACGAGCTTTAATAGCTGTTGAACGTCCAGGAATAAAATAAAAAAATAAAAATAAAAAAAAATAAAAAAGGAACACGAAGCAGTAATCCAGACACTGGGGGCTGGAATCTTTAGAGAGAAATAACAATCAAACACGACAGAGGACCACAAAAAGACAATTCGACTGGACGAGTGGGACAGATGGCGGAAGAGACAGGGAAACACGCAGGGAACTAAACTCAAAATAGAAACTGAAGCTAAATAAAAACCAAGAACTCAAAACTAAAACTTCATTAGTAAAGCAGTCTGAACAGGCACCCTTCTGGGTCAGAAAAATTAGGCCAATGCAGAAGTGTCTAAAAACCTGCATTCTATCAGAAGGCCACCAGATGGCGATAGTTGTTGTTGCAAAAAGACTTCCAGTTCTATAGAAGTCTATGGGAAAACGGCTTCCTGACTTGACACTTAGCCATGGTATTTTTCGCTTGCTCATTGGCTAACGATTTGTCAATCACAAGCCATTAGCCAGTGAGCGTGCGGTTTCATAATCAGACCTGCCTCTCCCCAGTTTCTTGCAACCAAGATGGTGACAACTGAAATGCTCATCTGGAGGCTTCAAAACAGGACTTCAGAAACCAGCAGGTGACGTCATGGTAGGTACATCCATCTTTGTTACTGTCTATATAACCAACCTAGCTAGCGTTAGCTGGTTAATTAGCCTTTCAATCATATAAGGTAACGTCTGGCTCCAAAAAACCAATATGATGGCAGGCAAAACACTAACGTTGAAGCTTCAAAATGCCACCATAGACAGTATAAAAGATGGAGGTGGCCATCGTGACATAACCCTTTGGTTTGGACTTCCTTTTTTGAAGCTTCAACGTCAGCGTTTTTTGTTTTTCTGGAGCCAGAAGTTACCTTATATGGATGAAAGGGTGAAGAGCAATGAGTTTGCTTACTTCTTTTTCTTAAACTAAAATCAACTTATATTTAACATTCTACATGGTGTACTGTTTTTTTTCTTATTTATAAATTCAAACCTTATTACAGCCTCATTTATGAATGATATCTAGTCTTGCACAAGGTTGGATGAAGAGAAGTTGGTATCCATCTCCAAGAATCAAAGCTTGACATATAACCTGTATAGAGGCTTTAGCATCACAAATAACCACCAGATTCAGTGTTATTAATACAAAACACTCTGACATCATGTATGGTAGTAATTTTGCACCCTATGTTTACACAAAAGTGTACACACATGTCCACATAACTTGCCCTTTCATGGTCACTGTCGCATGTTTGGTAACACTAGGAGACCAAACGTGACAATCAGGCTGAAATCAACAGCATCTGAATTTTCCTCTGAAGAGCATGATTCATTATCTAGATGAGCTTCCATCCATAGCCTTGATTAAACAAACACCATATTCTCAGAAGAGCATGAATCACAAGCATGGCCCAGTAGTTTCCTGGTGCGTGTGCCATTATTTTTTTATGGTCCCAATTTTAAGCTAAAATAAGCTGAAAAGGTACCAAACTTTTAGTTTCTCTATTTTGCAGGGGTAGCTGGGGTGTAATAAGAAGTAAGGGCATGGGGAACGAGGGGGTGACAGAGAAATGAAAGTGACAGCAGCCTTTGAGGGAGCAGACAACCAGTACAGAAAGTGAATTTTTTAGTGGGAGGATGAAGACCGTGGAGCGAAATCGGATCCTTCCTGCTCTTTAACACGAGCTCCTCTTTCTTCTCGCCTTTTTCGAGTGGCGATAGCCGTTAGCACAGAATTGTAAGTTCATCTGAATTGGAAGGAACTTCAAACGAAGATTTGCTCAATGAACTTCAAGTCACATCCCATCTGTTGCTCGACATGGAAGATATTTACCACAAATGGTGGTGTTTTAAAGCACTTTTTCCTTTAAAGATCACCCCAGGACATAATTTTGAAAACATTAAAAGAATCCTACATTTTGTAATTTTTTTTTTCTACTTGCAATAGATTTTCTACAAACAAAAATTTAACAAACAAGCAAAAATTTTTCCCAAAGGGCACATTCACTCCCTTATCGAGAATTCCAGTTTATGCGCATGTAAATATGCAGATGCCTCAGGCTTCAGGCTGCACACACCACCACCAACGCTCATCCACCCCAACAAACCATGTCTAAAAGAAGTCAAGGCGACTCTATTTGTGCTATACGCTCAAAAATGACTGCATTGCAGAGAACCTGTGTAATTTTATTAGCGTCCTGCAGCCATCATATAAAACTTTTACTGTGTGGTATAGAAGCAGGGACATCTAGCAGTGCCTGCAGGTGGGGGAAATAGTAAAGCAACATGAAGAACTCTAACCCTCTTGGCACAGTTTTTCCCACCCAAATGTAAACCTAAAAAGACTTCAGGCTACAACATTCATATATGACCACAGTAAGCACACACTGTCTGATTCAATATACTAGCAACCGGTAGTAGCAAGCTAACAATATCAAAGTCTCAACATGTGGGGAAAGATTTCTCTTGAGGGTTTGCTTAGTGAAATAAATACTTACACTGACTCCCGCTCATATTATTGCCGCAGGATAAATAGTTTCAGGCTTCAGAATGAGTTCACTATAAATATAAATAAAATCCAATTTTTTCTTATTACAGCATGGCTGGATAAAAGTGGAGAAGCCTGAGAGCAACGTAACTTTAATGTTTTATTTAAAGAAATTAACCATTTCAGAGGCAAGAATTGAAATGTGTGGAATATGTGGAGTTTGCATGCTCTCCCTGTGCCTGCGTGGGTACTCCGACTTCCTCCCCGCAGCCCAAAAACAGGCATGTTAGGTTAATTGGTGATTCTAAATTGGTCGTAGGTATGAATGTGAGTGTGAATGGTTCTCTGCCTCTCTGTGACCTGTGATAGACTGGCGACCTGTCCAGGGTGTACCCGCTCTTTCGACAGCTGGGATAGGCTCCAGCCCCCCTGTGACCCTGAATTGAATAAGCGGAAGAAAATGGATGGATGGAGGACCATGATGTGCTAAGGCCTTGATTATACTTTCCATGTCCGCAAGTCTGCTAGGTCCTCTTGGGTCCGAGTGACTTAAATTTTGTCGTCATGTCGTGTGAGAGCAGTGGTCCATGCAGATGTCTGCTTGCCTGGCAATTTCTGTGACCGCGTGGAGTCGTCTGCGAAGACTTTACATACAATGCAGCAACTGTGCACGCGCCCCAGGCGAAACAACAAATGACTCTGCTTGTATTGACACCACAGACACTAAAACAAATGGATGTTGCTACCGTGATGTCACCTGTTGGTTTCTGAAGCCACGATCTGAAACCTTCAGATGAGTATTTTTGCCATTGACTTGTGATTGACAACTCGTTAGCCAATGAACGTGTGGTTTCATTTTGAAACATAGTAAAACCAAGATACACAAACACCAGACTTAATTTTTTATTCAATATGACCGAAAATGAGTGACTGAGACCATAAACTCAGCTGTAAAGTGTTTACAGAGGTGAAGACAGGAATAGACTTCTATTAGACTGGAAGTCTTTTTGCAACCACAGCTATCGCCATCTGGTGACCTTCAGACAGAATGCAGTTTTAAAGCATTTGTGCATTTTTCTGACCCAGAAGCTATGCCCATGTTTTATACTGTCTATGATACACAAGATACTTGTATATCCACAACTCCAGCTAGGATTTCATCAAGATAGAGGAAAACATTTAAGGTCAACTGAATAAAATCAGCCTTCTCACCATAAAGATAAATCTGTATTAAGTCAACTCCCACCCCCCAGAAAAATAGCACTTGTAAAATCAAACTTTTTGTGTGAAGTATCTTGAAGGCATTTTTTAGGAAGTTCTGGAGTTTTGGCTTGGAAACGAGCTGTGTGATTGATGCTGCCTCTGTGATAGATACACTGACATGCATTGAGTTTGAAGGCAATTTCCTTGTGTCTTGATTGAATCAAGAGATAGATGTCCTGGTGGTTCAGTCGTGGATAAGATGTGTTCAGCCAATAGGACCTCTGTCAGATGTCATCTCCTTCACCCCAGTCCTAAACTTGTCTCTGGCGTACATGATCTGTGAGCAGAATGCTTTGCCTCATTGCTCCCGGATGAAGGGAGTGCGTGCGTCTGTGAATGATGGAGTCCGCGCACTCATCGAAACTCTGGCATTAGTCCAGTGTTTCGATGTTGTTGATGAAAAGCCTGTCAGGCGGCAACTCGTCGACACAAATCTCGGCTGTTATCCACCTCTCCACACCACAAATCTAAAGCACGCTGCAGCTACTCATCCCCCCCGCTTGAAACATTTAGCAGAGAAATGAGTCCAGCGTTGCGATCAAGTGGAGCAGATAAGAGTGGACCACTGTACACTGGGACAGTTGCATCTGTTTTTTTTTCCAACTTCATGCATCTATACAACCAAAGTCATTTGAAATGCATAAGATGGGGCTGCAGGGTACCCATGTCCAATCAGCAGTACTCCACCTGCTTCATGAATCATTACACCACTGAAGTGATTTTTGTGACGTTGCTTTTGCTGTTTTTGAGGTCACTGAATAAAATGTGGGTTGTTGAAAGGTTAGCTGTTGTAGTTGCCTCTAAAAATGCTTTGCAGAGGCAATATACCCAGCGGGCTGTTATAGTTTAGCCACAGGCTTGAATATAAATTTATCCACCTATAAAATGAAATCAGATTTCAGCTTCGGAATCCGAAAGATAAGAAAACATTATATTTTTCAAAGAGCAAAAAAAAAAAGAAAACAACAAAATACATTATTACAAAGAAAGAACATGGACATAGTTACAATTAAAAGAGCTGAAACAGGAGCAGAATATTATTATTTTAGCCTATAGGTCCCTGTTGGCCTGTGTTGCTGTCACAACATCTGTCTTTTCAGGTCAATTTTTTATTTTATTTTATTTTTTTTTATTCCAGTGTGTGTCACCAGTACTATACTTTCAGTCCAAGTCAACAAAAAGAACATCCTAACATGATGTAACAATATTGTCACAGTACTAATTAACCCTCAGGTGACCAAGTGGAGTCCTTTATAACCTCACTATATGTTATACAGGGAAATTTTTAATAACTCTGTTTGTGTTTATTATACCTGGTTTTCAATCATTTTATGCAAAAAGTAGATATGCCAGCTCATATTTGTTGTTTGAGCCATTTTCATCATTACTTTGGGCTTTAATTATCTGCCTGAGCCTTCTGCAGTACTAATTATTCTAGGTCTGTTAGTCATTGTTCAGTGTAATCAATGGGCCACTTCCTGTAAAAACTTTGAAAAGATGCAGGAGAAGCATCTTTTGCGTAGTGGAATCTCCCATTTCACCACACGAAGGTGATCTATTGGATTGAGATTTGGTGAATGCGGAGGCCATTTGAGTGCAGTGAACTCATTGTCATGTTCAAGAAACCAGTTTGAGATGATCTGAGATTTGTGACATGGTGTGTTATCCTGCTGGAAGCAGCTATCAGAAGGTGGGTACACTGTGGTCATAAAGGGATGGACATGGTCAGCAACAATACTCAGGTAAGCTGTGGGGTTTAAATGATGATTAACTGGTACTAGGAGGCCAAAAGTGTGCCAAGAAAATATCCCCCACACCATTACTCCACCACCAGCAGTGTGAACTGTTGATACAAGGCTGAATCAATCCATGCTTTCATCTTGTTTATGGCAAATTCTGACCCTACCTGAATGTTGCAACATAAATCAAGAATCATCAGACCAGGCAAATTTTTTCCAATTATGGTGAGCCCGTGTGAATTGTAGCCTCAGTTTCCTGTTCTTAGCTGACAGGAGGGGCACCCGGTGTGGTCTTCTGCTGCTTCAATCTATCAATCTATCCATCTGCTTCAAGGTTCAACATGTTGTGCGTTCAGAGATGCTCTTCTGCATACTTTGGTTGTAATAAGTGGTTATTTGAGTTACTGTTGCCCTCCCAATGAGCTTGAAGCAGTCTGGCCATTCTCCCCTGACCTCTTACATCAACAAGGCATTTTCACCCAGAGAACTGCTGCTCACTAGATATTTTTTATTTTTTGGACCATTCTCTGTAAACCCTAGAGATGGTTGTGTGGGAAAATACAAGTAGATCAGCAGTTTCTGAAATACTCAGACTAGCCCATCTGGCGCCAGCAACCATGCCACGTTCAAAGTCACTTAAATCAAATTTCTTCCCCATTCTGATGCTCAGTTTGAACTTCAGCAGGTTGTCTTGACCATGTCTACATGTGTAAATGCGTTGAGTTGCTGCCATATAAGCCATATTGGCTGATTAGATATTTGCATTAACGAGCAGTTGAACCGGTATACCTAATAAATTGGCTGCTGAGTGTATATTTATTATCTATTTTAGCCACTCAAGGCTATAGTGATGGCAATTCCTCTAACAAGGAGTTCCACCATTTTGGCCCAGACTGGAAAATCTTAAAAACTATTGGATGAATTTCTTAAAATTTGGCTCAGATGTTTATGGTACCCAGAGGAAATCTATGACGTAGATAATCCAGGTGATATTTCACCTGTGGCTGACATTTGTGGTTATTGTCTCATCAACAGTTGGACTTCCATTAAATTTACTGCACACATTATTGTTCAGTTTTTTGTCTACACTTTAATTGGTAGTTTACAAACTGTCTTCAGATCTGTCAAATGACAGCAAAAGTACAACACTTTTCAGTGTATCAGAAAAAATGAGGAGTAGTAAAGAAAAAGCAAACAAATAAGAAACCCCTTAAAAACTTAAAGATAAAACACAAAAAGAGCCCAAAATTAGTAGGAGTAAGAAATGACAGACATAGCAGTTGGTCTAATTTGCTTTTATTTTTTCAAAAGGAAATAAATGTATAAAGCACTGCCAACTGAGCTCATTGTGCTCAGCTCTGCTCATGACCAAGCATCAAAGAAGAAAAATTTAGTCAGAAAAAGATTTTATGGGGACAAGAAAACCTTTGTTTTTAAAAAGTCTTATCTGAAGTCTTTCTCAAGGATATTCTACATGTCACACTACATGTCACTGCCTGGAAACTGCAAATTGAGCCACGTTTACCCTCTTTTTGGTCAGCAGGTTGACACTGATTGTCACTTGTCACCTGGTATCACTGATGGTCGCTTTCATCTTGAGTAAATCTAAGGATAAAACTATGACCCATGTAAAACACATTTTTATGAAAGCAGCCTAAAGACTGAAACTCACAGTTTCTCAGAAATGACATCCTTGGAGGACCATTTTTAGGCTATTTTAAGAGAGATTGTTGTGTCTATGGTGATTCATGCTGATGTTTTCTCCGTTACTTTGCATTTTTGCCATGTTCCTGATGTTTGAGCCAGCTGGGTCGGGTTGTTGTTGCTGGAGATGTGGAGGTCAGACACAGAATTAGCTGCAGGGGCAAAAAGAACAGCTGGGTGAAACTGAATACTGCCTGCAGCTGTAGGCAGGGCCACGCACCCCTCTGTCTTACTACTGAGTCCACTTAGTATGTGAATGCACATGTGTTCATGCCAAGCTTAACGCATGAATATTTGACTTTCTTTGTGCATGGTTAGGCACAGCTTTAACGTCATGTGCATGTTCTGCTTCTCGTGAATCGCCGATGACATCATTCTGCGGTTTTGGGAGGGAGATAACAGCTGTTAGAGAAAACCTCTGCTACTCATCAGGTAATCATTAAGTCTCCTGATTTAGATAACGGCAGAAACGGAGAGCCAGAGTGGAAAGAGTTAAAGGAAGACGGAAGAGGAAAAAAGATTTAAAAAAGAGAACATTTTAAGCTATAAAAAGAGAGGCAAAATGCAGCAGAAAAACAAAGAGCTTACTTGTGATGTCTGGTAAAAGGAGACTGTTACAGCATTTAGTTATTGACTGTGATTGCCCTTGTGCTGTTCACATGGTCTCTTTGTAATTGTACAAGAAAACACACACACACGCACACACTTCTCTCTGTTGGGCCAAGGATCAGGCAAGTGTTATGGGAGCAATTGTGTGGAATGAAAGTCATCTATTTGTGCTCATCGATTAAACATTGTTCCCGCGGGGTCTTTCAATCTGCAGATTTAATTAATCAGTTTCACAGGACTAACAGGCAGCAGGGGCCTGCAGCTGGGAGAGCGAGAGTGGGTTACAGTGGTGAGAAAAAGCAGAATGAAAGGAGGAAAACAGCGTAGGGGAGAAAAAGAGAATTGGTATGAGGAACGGACGAGGCCTTGGGCAACAGAAGAGAGAGGACACTGACTTTAAGGAGATGACAGTTTGGAGTGGGAAGAAGAACAAGTAGAAGTCAGCTGCGGACTTTAAGGAAGAGTCTGTTTGATAAGAAGATTCAACCATCTCAATAGAAAAAAATACAGATGCATAGAACTAATTTCTAACAGCAAATCTGTGTCCATACACAAACATATATGTCACATTTAGTCACTACTTTACAAATTGTCAAGAAACCCTGCAAAATATTTTCTTGAAGAATCACTGAATCTTACTTGGAGCACCACTGACCTCTTGGTGTGATGGTACAGCTTAACACTGTCAAAAATAAACTAAGCCTGTGAATAAAAAGAGAAGATAAATCTGCTTAACTTAGCATAAAGACTGGAAATAGGGAAACAGCTAGAGTAGCTCTACAAAAGTCTTAAAAATGTACACTATAACAACTTGTTCTTTTTATATTTGAGTTTACACTTTGTTAAAACATTACACACTGATTTTGTCACCTCGTTGGCTAAGTATTTAACCCCAGTTTTCAGCAATTATTAGCTTGTTAGCTCAGTCATGTTGGATCAGGGTATAAAGCAAGCAAGTTGTGGATTTGTTACCTTTAAACAAGACCAGATAAACTGCTTCCACATTTCAATTCCTTTGTGATAAGCTTGGCTAACTACATGTAGCTTCACAGTAGGTATGGTATTGGCCTCCTTAAATACCTTAAACACCTTGGTGTTTTATTATCCAAACTAAGCACTTCGCTCTCAGACTGCAGGCTCACTTGTGGTTCCTGGAGTTTCCAAAAGTAGAATGGGAGGCAGAGCCTTCAGCGTTCAGGCCCCTCTCCTGTGGAACAAGCTTCCAGTTTGGGCTCAGGAGACCAACATCCTCTCTACATTTAAGATTAGTTTTAAAACTTCCCTTTTTGATAAAGCCTATAGTTAGGGCTGGATCAGGTGACCCTGAAGCATCCTTTGATGCACTGAGCACTTCTCCACTCCCCTCTTTTCACTCTCCTTTTTTGTCTTCTCTTTCCCCTCAACTCCCAACTGGTTGTGGCAGATGGCTGCCCCTCTCTGATCCTGGTTCTGCCGGAGGTTTCTTCCTATTAAAAGGGAGTTCTTCCTTGCCACTATCACCACTGTCTCATTGTTGCTGCTGTGTATTAAGACCCTATTATTTTAGGGTCTTAATACACATCGCCTTGAGGTGACTGTTGTTGTGAACTGGCGCTATATAAATAAAACTCATTAGATAATTAGATAACTCATTACTCTTGATCTAAAGACCACATAAATTGCAGGAAAAGCACACAGCTGCAGAGCTGTCAATGCAGCCTCACAGTAACAACCACCTGTACATCATCACTGAACAATCAGTGCATGAGAGCCTGACAGATGTGAACAAAACACACATGTGACTGTGAAGCAGAATGAGCTGGAGATGAAACAATTCAGAAATGGGGACACAAGAGAAGGGGGTGGAGGACTGTGTGTGGACTGTTTTTAGTATGGCTCTCAGACTCAATAGTTTGGCGCTAGAGTGGGAAAGAGCATGGAGAAATGAAACAGAGAACAAGCAGGGCAGATAACAGAGAGGTCTACTTGGAAGCAGGGAGATGGAATGTGTGCTGATTAAGGTAATCTGTGGCATCCAGGTGCTTGAATTAGAAGTAAACACAAAAACACAGTTTTTCACTTTTTCAGTCTCTGAACCTGCTTAAAATCGACATTGAGCATGAGAACGGTATAATTAGTGAGCAGCTTGATTTAATGCTGCATCTACTGACTTCTATAGGAATAAAATAGAACTGCCAGCCCTTTATGGGACCATGTTTCTGTGTATGCAAGCAAGTCACTCACCAGTGAAGGAGGTCTCACTTTAATTGCAACAGATTGACAGAATAAGGGGAGCTTAGATGCATAGGGTCCAGAGTGAGAAAGCTGTGACTGTGCACAGAATGCATTATTATGCATGTCAACTCCCATTTCATTACTGAATGTGCCTCTATTTAAGGAGCACACCTTATCTGCCGCTAATTGCATATTGCAAGATAGAGTACATCCTTCCATCTGGGTAAAATAACCATTTCATGGCCAATAATTTCCTCTAAATCTCCTGGGAAATACAGGAGGCTCTGTATTGATAGATATTCCCTCTGCTGAGCTCTCACCCGGGAAAGTGTGAGAGCAGACTGTCCCTCAGATGAATCCTGATAGGTATGGAGGGGTTGTTCTGCCTCTATCTTTATATTTTGCCACTTCTCTGATCATTAACTCCGAAAGCAGCTTCCCGGTCGAGACCTGGCTTGGAGATAATCACACAACCACATTGTGATGGTAATTGTCGGGGCAGCAGCGTTTGCCCTTTAATCTCCTCGACAGAAGAGGTTCTGAAGGACTGATGCACTGACCCTGAAGAGCAATAGTACATTTGACATTATGCAAAACTTTGAAAGTCTACAGATGTGTGTGCGCTGATGTGTGTGTACTCAGTTTTGGAACTGTGTGAAGTGTGTGTGAAGCTTTTCTCAGGGCTTATCAGATGATCTACTGTGGTAGCGTTCTTAATTGACTGTTCACACGGCACATACAATGACCTATCGTCTTCATTTTTTCTTATCTTACAAATGTCAGGACATTTTTCCAAAGGTTTGCTCACTTATAGTTTCACATTCAAGAGCAGGTGCACTCTGTGCATCTTGATTAAAGTGTCTTATTGAAATAATGTACTTTGAAAAGCCGTTTGAAACATCCCTTATTTACCAACACTTCGTGTCACCAACCAGCTAGAACTAATTACATCTAATTACACTAAGTTACCACGAATCCTTAGTGCCACTTATGAATGTTAATGTGAAACACA
>VVAS01048789.1:0-10657 GCA_015103295.1 Ptychochromis oligacanthus
TAGGGTGAAAGCATATTATTCTTTTATAAAGGCCAGGGGCCTGGTCGCTGTTGAGGCTGATAGCAGTCAATGCCGCTCATTAACCCTCCTTCCTGCCTTCCACTCTCAACATGACTCCATCTGAGAAGGCCTAGATAAAAGGCTCAGCCGGGCCACAAATGACAGGGGGGCTTCTGAGTTTTTGTACTCTCTACTATTCTATTTTATTCTCACTTTCTCTTTCCCTCTGTCTATCCCTTTCGGTCACCAACATCTTAAGCCCCTGTGCTTGTCATGGATTATGCGCCGTCTCTCTCAGGTGAGCTACCCAGGGGAGGTGGGGGAATGTGGCATTTTTTTAGTGTCTTTCAGGTGCCATTCATCTGGTCTATAAACTTGGAAAGGTTGCGTGTCACTATTATTGTAAAGTGAATAGAACATTGGTTCTCCCAAAGATGATACTATAGGTCAAAACAAAAAACTTTTTTTACAGATTGCTATGCACCAGGGGTGTTTGTACCTATTTTGGGGGGCGGGAGGGGCCTTTTTTTGACCCCCTTAGATATTCTCCCTCTAGTTGTTTCTAGACATCAAAAACAGGGCAGAGACACAGGAAAGAGAGAGGGCAAGAGAGAGAAAAAGCACTGCAAAGAGAATAGCAGGAGGCCAGTGCACAGAAAGCATGATGTATGATTTTATTCATTCCTCCTTCCTGTTCCTGATTAGGGGCCTTTAAACTGTGATCGATTGACCCTCAGACGGGCCTCAAATCAAAGGGAGACACTGTATGTGCTGAGTGAGAGGGAAACACATGGAGGCATTAGAGGCCTGTGGCTCTGAGGTGCACAGCAAGAGGTTGATTCACTTTGTGCAGGCCAGCTAGAGAACAGGATGACGAAGATGGGGTTGTGGGCCGATGAAAAACCATGGCACACATTTAGATGCTGACGTGTATAAATTCATGTCTGTACTCCCTGTGAACACATAAAAACCTGTGGACATAGATAAGCTTAACCTCCCTCGACTTATATTTAGTGTGTGTGTTTGTGTATGTGTGTAGACAGTGGTCATGCCTCCAAATAACAACACGCAGGCTTTAGCAAGCACGTTCACATGTCACCTCCACTGGGCTTGTCAACCCAGAGGCTTAAACTCCCATCATTCAGTCCACCATATCCACATTTTACTTGAGCTCATCTAGTCCCTCTGCATTTTATCCAACACCTCCCATCCGTGCAGTCTTAAATCTCCTGAGATGAGCCCCAGTCTTCAGGAGATGAGCACACTGCAAACAATTTATGATGCCTTTCTAAGGAAGTCAGATCTGGCCTCCATACCTTGGGGATCTTTTTTTTTTTTCTCCCTCTCTTTTGCAGCACTGCCAATAGAACATTCTGATATGTAATCTCTGGCTGAAGGAATGGCAGACAGACAGACACATGTGCACAGTGCACATTTGTTTTCCTGCTCTTGACCTATGATCGACTGTAGAGCTGCGGAGAGAGAGTGAAAGAAAGGCTGCCTTACAACAGATGGTTCTCCTTAAGGAGCTAAGATGAAACTCTTTGTGTTACAAGTGCTCTTTGGTCTTTTTTGAGACTCCAATCGGTTCAGGCTCCCCTGCTGGGCTACGTTCCAATGTGCTGAGGCCAAATGAATGCATAGGCATGCATACACATACACACACTTGGGTATCCGATGCATTGTCTTACCTGTCTTCTTGCTTTGAATTATTGAACAAACTGAATTCCAGTCAAGGCTAATAAATTGTCCTTGGAATGACACTGAAATTGCTGGACTCTTCATTTGACATTATGGATGATTACACTGGGACTATGAATTTTCCATAACAATTCAATATAATAAAGATTAGAAGAATACAAATGCAAAAATGCATAAAACCGTGGGTATTGCTGCAAGTAATGGAAAATGCATTGTTTTGTTTGTCTGCAACAGTACGTGTATAATATAATTTTATTATATGCATTGAGATGATCAAAGGTGATGAAAGTAACCTTTGTCCTTTGAAAGTAGATATGTTCTGTGATGGGCTACTGAGGGATTCACTATTATTATTATGGTGGCTTTAATGAATGATCACTACATGTCTCACCCAGCAGTTTGTTACGACTGATAATCTAGAGCTTCCAACAGATTGATGTTGAATCTGAATAGGAAATGGAGTGCACACCAGCCGAGGCCTGTCTCTGAAGGAGGTTGGGGGTGGGAGAGATTGCATTCCAGCCAGAGTGATGGCATCACTTCTCAAAGCGCACACGCTCGTGACAAGTAAACTGAAATCATCATTGATGTTATTTATTTTCAAATGCTCTCCGCTTGACAGGCGACATCTTGTTCGGCATGCATCCCAAGGGAGGCCACGGTGCTCAGCATTTCTCGGCTCCATCACGCGCCGACAGCCGCTCGGTGCTGACACCAAAGGAGTGGGACTCACTAGAGACTTGCTCTGGAATTTGTCACAATCCTGCACCACACGAAGAAAACACAAATGCACTCAGCTCCTTGTTTACACACATTTCCAGATCTGTCGTAGTACTTGTCTCCCACCTCAGCATCTGCCACAACACTAGAAAACAAGAGGTTGTTTGCCAAAAAAAAGCAAGTCTGTTAAAGATTTTTTTTGTGCTAGGTAAATGTCAACAAAAGTTTAATCTGAGGAAAGGAAGTGTGCTGCAAATGCCACTGACTTCCGGTCCCTGTCTGATTTAGACATGACGCATGGAATTCAGGACTAAATTAATGCCATTCAAAACAAAATATTAAAGTGTTTTCCATAATCCTAACCAAATCCCTATAATCTGGTGTTATTTTAACTTATTTTGCTTAATGAAACGTTTATCCAAATATCAAAAAATGACCAGTGCTAATCACTATTATGCTCCTGTTGTTACCCTGTTTTCTAAAGAAAGGGCAAGCTTTTCTTTCCCGTTTTCCACTGTAATCCATCACAGGTATCATAGCAGAGGCTCCAGCTACACAATTCCATTCTGCTAACAACATCAGCCTGCCAGCACTGTCTATCTCAGCACAGTCACAGTCTCTGTATGTGTGCTTTCGCACGTTTGTGTGCCTTTGGTAGCCTGGCCCATCCGTTCATGTGTACGTGGCCTCATTATCAGTCAGTAGCTGTCTGAACTCAGGGGAGGTGGTGCAGATGAAGAAGCAAGCATGGCGGTGGGCAGGTAAACCAGCCATGAGCCAACACCAGAGCCCAGATACCCTCGGCACAGCTCCGCTAAAGGAGTCCATTTGTCAAATGTGCCTGCACTGAGACCCGCTAGGGAGTACATTACTGGCTGAGGCCCCTGCAGGGACCGGCCCTCTGACTCCCAGCCATACTCACTCACCAGGCTGGCCGCCCAAGGTGCTTCCTACAGTCAGCAGTGACCAGCCCCCAGCCTACTCTCATTCGATTGGCTCATTAATAAAACAGCCTCCACCCGAGAGCAGGGGACATGCTCCAATGCTCTGGACATCGCTCTCTCCAGCTAATGGGCCAGCAGGGAGAGGCCTTTGTCTGCACCTGACTCTCTCACATCCTTCAACGTGTCAGACAAGACAATGCAAGGAAGGATGGAGGGCTTTGACTGTGTTAAAGCCCAGATCATGTTGTATGTGAGCCTGGGCTCAGCCTCAGTATTCACCATAGACCTCAATGTGTCTTCAGTCTGGGCAAGTGCCTGAGCTTCCTCCATCAATTCCACTTAGCCTCACTTGGCCAAACCTCCTCAATTGTGTTTCCTCTCAAAATGATTATGGACTCCCTTGAATGTGTCAGTACCATAACACTGTCTCCACATTCTGCAGTGATTTCTAGCACCATCCACCTACTCTTGTACCTCCTCCTACATTGTCTAGCCCAGACAGTGTGAATCTAGATTTTTTTTCCTCTTTTTCTCCCTGTTCCTGTTTTGCATGTTGAGCTCTGGTAGAAGCTGCTCTGATTCACAGCTGGACTCCTGGGGGAGAAACAAGAGTTTTGTTTGTGTTGTTGTAGGACGTAAATCTAACAAGAGAGGTGGAGATGGAGCACTAAGGCTTATGGATCCCTTAGGGGTCTTACTGAACCCCTCACTAAATAAATCTGAATCGAAAATACATATGGAGCTGTAAGCCGTTCACATAAAGGAGCGCTTGTTCTCCTCAAGGAGAGTATCAGATTTACTGGCTCCACAGTGGATCCCACCCTTAACACATTAACACAGACAGAGACGGAGACAGTCAGTGTGCATAAAGTTCATTGACTGGAATGTTTTTGTGATGTATCAAGCCAGAGACTAGTAGAAGCAGGCATCCATTGTTGTACCTCTCCATTAGGTGGTGGTATGTGTTTTCTGGAACTACCTACTTTTCCCCAAAAACTCTAAAATGAAATTTCCATAGGACCTAAAATTGGGCTTTTTTTGGGGAGCTGTTTTGTTACTGCCACTGCAATAGATATCTGCTGCCTGCTTGAGTACAAAATCTGTGCTATTATATTACCAGACACAATTCATAGGGAGAGGTGGCTTCCCCAATTATTAGTTTAAGGAAGCAGTCTGGAGATTTATGAATATCCCCAGTTGACTTAGAACAGCTCTAGTCACTTCCAGATGTGACCCTGAGGCCAAGAGGTTGACAGGGCCCTTCCAGGCCGATTAGGCCCTAGCTGAGAGGCCTGCCTTGTTGGCAGCTGGGGGGCCAGGGGAGCATAGCCTCTTGAGCTCAATTGGTAAAGATCACAGATGTAGAGGCCCAATGAGGGCAGCCAGTTACTGGGTCGCCACAACCAGTGAGGCCCTTTTCCTTGACACTGGGTTTACTGTTACCCTCAGAACCTTGGAGAGGAAATAACAGAGGCGCCAATTAAAGCTTTAAGACATTAAATAAAAACCCTCTGTTGTTGCCTTTAAAACATCCCAGTTAATCCATGTTTGCTTTTACGATGGAACCTCAGTCAGATGCCATCATTCTGCTTTCTATTAAAGTGAGATTGAGTGGTTTTGTGTTGAGGTTTTTTTCCCTCCCCCTTCCACAATCTTTCCTTTGCCTTCCAGTTTGTGGCTTGATTACTATATAAACAACCATTTTTATTGCTGAAATACATATTGTTAGAGGGGAGGCTGTCCAGATTTTGTAGACTTTTGAGGTAGTCACCAGCTTACCTCTGTGAACATCTGCAGGCTATAATGAGTGCATATGTCTATACTGTGATTTTAAAGTGATTTTTGCAAATCAGAATACATTTGCAAAACCAAAGGCCTCCCTGCCAGAACTATCATGATGAGCCATAAGACACCCTGATTTTTAAAAGGTTTTGTTTAATAAATGCAGTCATTTCAGGAATCCCAGGAATTAAAAAGCCCTTCTTAAATTAAACAGGCTTTAAGGCAGAGAATCGTTAAGAGTTTTAAGTTGGGAGAAAAGGTATAGCCTAAGTGGCACTCTTAAATACTCCCACACCGAGACCAAGTAAAGATTTTGTACTTTTAATACATTTAAAGTGGTCAGATTTAATTTTTATAGTGATTTTAGTGATGTAGTCTTTATTGGGCTAAATTTTTTTTCTATAGCTGCACAGTGAGATGTTTCCATCTGTATTTTCTCCTTTCCCATGTATACCTCTTCACTCTAATGTAGCGCAGCATGCATGCACTTAGTTTCTCGGATTTCTGTGTTATTGAATTTAGTCAACCTGTAAAGTGGAAACCCTAACTGAACAGAGCTGCATCACCAGGTTCTGACTATATGTCAGAGAACAGGAAATAACAAGCTCAAATAAATTACATTCATCTCATGTTTAGACACCAAACACAGTCTAATTCTTTGAATTTGAAAATGGTAGGGTTTATGCATCGAGTCACTTTTCATTCTGTTTATTTAAAGCTCATGCAAACAAGTCTGCAAAGCCTCTATGGAACAAAGGAACAAAAGACCAGTATGAAACTGATGTCATAGGCTCTCAGCTTCTATCTCTGGACCTGTATTGGTATAATTAGCAAGGAAGTCTCTTGCCCTTGCACCAATGTACCATCCAACCTACCCCATCCCCGCTGGGCTCTGGCATGAGGTCCCAGGGCAGCTTACTTGTGGGAATGGAAGAAGTGGTCATGCAGGGTATGCCCCAAGGGAGGTTGGGGTTAGAAGTCATGGTAGGCCTGTGGCCAGATGAACAAGGGAGCTGTGATGCAAAGAGGATTTTCTGGCATCATGACTGAGCTCCCCGAGAGCTAAGTGCCTAATCCATATTACATGCACAAAGGCCTCACAGATTAGCAGACATCTTCATCAAAATGAATTAAAACTTATCAGTTCGCAGGGAACATAAGTGTCTAGAGAGAAAATGGGCTTTTATCAAAAACTGCTGAGAAGACATTCCTTTTAAAGGGTTTTTATAGGTTAAGATATTCAGGTTGAGAACCTTAACCTCTGATGTGGAAGCCATTAGTTTGGAGGGCAAGGGTCTTCTGGCTAAGAATATGGGATTTAGGGTACTGACACACACAATTGTAGGCTAAAATGGAAACCATCTGACTGCTGTTAATGTCTTAACTCATTTACAGTGACTCTTTTCCACACAGGCAGAGGTTTGATAACTAGGCTAGCAGGAAAATGTGTTTCTTGTCTCACTGTTACTTCCCAAAGTCCTCACATACGAGCTCAATATTGAGTAATAACTCGTCCTTAGGCATGGCCTCAGTTGGACTGTAGTTTATATAATAATGAGATGTGATTGAATAAAGGCAATTTTCTATTGATGTGCTGTAAGTGGTTAAAATCTAATTTCAGTAATTTTCTTGGTCTCTTCATCGTTAATTTGTCATTAGCTGCATAATATTCCAGAGGACTTCTCATGCATGCAATACAAAGTGGGTATTCTTTGCTGAAATGCCAAACAGTGGTACAACAAGGGTATGCCATAATGAAAAGAGAGATTCACAAGCCTGATTGAGTAAAGTGGAAAAGGTGATTGTGTTTAGTGTCTGACATATCTCTCCCCAGCCTCTTCAAGGTTTTGACATTGTTTCTTTGGTTTGTGGTTGGTGGTGTTGTGGACCTTAGTTCACCTGACTTCAATTATGTGATTTTTGCTTTGTTTACCTTGAATTTTTCTAGGAGAAACAAAGTTTGTCACCAGTTCAGCTGGACTCTTAGTCCATAATTAAATTGAAATTCTGGATTTATTTTGGATGATGATGTGATATTCCTAATTGCATTTCAAACTAATTACTTGCCATTGAATTGCATTTTGCCAGGGACTTTTCTGATTTTCTATATGATGGAGGCTTGTTTTCTTCCCTGACATGAGTTCATATTAAATTACTACACTTCTTTTTATGTTGCCTTTGCCACATTCAGAAACTAAGCAGCTTTGTGGATTCTATCATGAGTGCTAAACAGTGTTATCAGCACAGCAGTCAGCACACGCTATAATAGGTTGAAAACATTTTGTAATCTGTTTATAAGGCTTGCTAACTTCATCAGCCATCCTTGTCTTTGAGCCTCTTCATTAGAAAAACCTCCTCCGTAGTCTGAAAATGGGCCAAGGTCGCAGTTATCCAGAGAAACCTGCATCAGATTCTCTTTCGGTGTAAGGAATAGGCTATACACATTAAATGAATAGCAGTGTTCCCATTCCACATACCGTATTAGACAAAACTGTGGATCAATAAAACTGTACAGGGCATAGTTAATCAACCCACCACCATCTTAGCATCTATTTTGAGCATGAGGGAAGCCGGCAGCCATTTTGTTTTCCTGTTTTCCTGAATAGCTCCAATGAAAAGCAGACGCCTGTGCATGGAGTTAATTAAGCCATAGTTTTAGAGCCATAATTGATTGAATCATAGAGTCATAATAGAAATTGCGGGGCCTCAGCAGCTGTGTCTTACTGAATTAAAACCAGTGGCATCCTCTGCTGGTGAAAGGATATGTTAATAAGGCCTTGAATGCAATCAGATTTTGTTGTTTTTGTCCTTTTTTAAGCTTGGGTGCTTCTTTTTTCCCTAACATTTTTCCTCAAGGGGTCTTATTATACACTTCTGTAACACTAGAGAGTTAGTGCACAGCACAGTGGGAAGCCAAAAGACCCTCCCCCAACCCCCTTAAATCTGTCAAAGCATCTGTCTCATCTACCCTGGCAAATCCTTTGACGTGTGGGGCTAAAGAGCAAGCCTTGTATCATTCATGAATGGTTGTGGATTTCCATATCTGACACCACACTGACTTACTGCTGGGAGCACTTGTGTCCACATTCAATCCTCCACCAAAATGTGGCAACATATGGTGACCATGGAGACGTGGCATGTGCACAACTGTGCTCCAGTCATCCACAACTATGGTGATCCACACATGCTTATTCGGTTTTTTTTCTTTTTACATAAGGAAATTCACAATGTTGCACACATGAAATTGAAAATTGGACAATTGCAGGAAATATAAACAGAAATTTATACAATATGTACAATATGTCCTCTGTGGATTCCATCACTTTTCCTCCTTGTTGCACCCACACTCTCTCTCTGCTATTTTCCTTGGTTGGCTCTATCTCTGTAGTGTTATAGTGCAGGGAGGTAATGATGAGAAATGGAGTTATAATGCTAGTTGTTAAACCTCAGGCCGCACAACAAATGTGCTTCAGAGACCCGCTTTTGTCTCTGAATGGATTAGGTCTTTGCTCTGGTAACCCTATATTTAATCTCACTCCAGTCTCTGCTGGCAACTCTGTGTTTGTCATGGTGACAAATATTCTGTCATTTTCTCCTTCTTATGTCTTTAACCATTGTTGCACCTGAACGACTGCATAGTCTTTGTTTGCTCCCGATTATCCGCTGTTTTCTGATACAAGAAAACTGAAAGTTAAATTTTTATCTGTGGCAGTGTCTGTTATCTGAATAACTTCACCATGAATGTCAGACTTGCACTAAAAACAGCTTGTCTGGCTGTGCAAATTGTTCTTAGCCAGCACCTGGATGCCATTACTCACCTTGCTCTGCATTATTGGCTTTTAGGAGTCTTCTGTTGCTGCAGCGATTATAACCCTTTCGCAACAGCTCAGTGTCTATGTACCAGTTCTTTTCTGCCCATTTCTGTGTGGTGCTTGAACTTATTAATCCCCCATTATTGGAGCGCAGACATTTCATTCATTCTTTTCTTTCGTTTTATGAGAACTTTGTGAAATTCTTAATTGTTACATCTTTTCTGTGTTTTTATTATGATATTAGATTCACTTACAATGTTGCCTTCTGACTTTCAGTGTTCTATTTAACAGCGAGAACCTTTGACCACCTGATCAGGCAGTAATGGTGATTTCCTCCAAGGAGCTACAGATTATAGAGTGATTATTCTCAGAGAGGCAAAGAAGTCATAGAATGTTAATAAACTGGTGCCAGTCTGTATTAAATTATCAATGTGCATGAAAAATTCATCTCCAAACGTCTTTCACACTTTCTGAGTCGGAGCACAATTCACTTTTATCTTGTTAAAGGAATGGAAATTTTATTACAAGGGAAAATAACACCACTTGTTTTTCATTTTCCGTTTCACATCCCAAGCAGCGGTTAGACGTGAGATAGCTCTGATTATTGCAAGCACTTTCGGTATTCATGCATAATTTGCTGGGGTTTGGTTGTCTTGTATGTAGGCTTTACAACTCTGCAGCAAGTGGCATGGCTGTCCTTTCAGAATGCAGTGTTGCAATGAAGCATATCAGAGGTTGCTATTGCAGGCACCCTGCTAAGTGCCCATAAATTACTTGCTAATCTCACTTCTCCAATTTCCATCTTTTTTTCTTAGTGTAAATTATACCCTGGTAGAGACAAATCAGCAGCAAGACCACACAAGGCGGTGCCTTCTGTTTTCTAGACAAGAGCAGAAAAGGGTAGTTTTTGTGTCTGTCAATCTTCCAAACAGCTAAGGGGGAGGGAAAATGAAAGCTGTGGGTCTATAAACAATTGTGTATCAAATGCATGATCTAGTTTGCACATTTTCTCCTACCAGCACTGTGAAGAAGATAAAGAATGTCAAGGTGACATGGGCATGCTTTTGGAGAGAGAATAAAGACAGCAATGTCCTTGCTGATTCTATCAGTGGGAGCCATTCTTTACCTTGTTCATTGAAAGAGGAGGGAGTGGGGGAAGAAGGCCATAAGAGGGTGGGGTTGTAGGAGAATAAAATGCAGAGAGAGCATAACATCCCTCCCAGAAATGCTAGTCTAACGCAACACTGTTATCAGCTCCCAACTGCTTTTCCTCCCCAATCGATCTGTGGTGTTGGGCAATGCAAATGGCTTCAGCTAGCCCTGGGTGTTCTGCCATCAATGGAGAGTAATTATCTTCGGCAACAACCAATATTGGATTGTTAAGCCTCAGGATAAGGTAGCCAGCAGAGCCTTCAAACAGTCACTCACCTCTGTGGGCTTGAGCGCTGATGGATGGATCAGCTGGGACTAGCTGCTAGAGGGGCTCCCGAGGCAAACTAGCAGAGTTACCAGCTCTCATCTCCCTCTGCCCTAGCAGCGCAGCCCTTTGAATCCCAAAGAAAATTCATTTTTAATGTGCCTGGCGGAGGGCACTTTTTGTTCTACATCGCCTCGATCAATCAGAATGACTTTTCATGTCGAACAGGAACCTACAGAAACATTTGCCAAGAGAGCTTTGATGAGAACTTTCAAGCGAAA
>VVAS01048791.1:0-11577 GCA_015103295.1 Ptychochromis oligacanthus
TTCAGCTCCACATCAGCTGGCCAAAAAACATGACTCCAAATGAAAGCTGATGTTTTTTATGACTGATGAGTATGTTAAAAAATAAAAATAAAAATAAATAAAGCATCTGCTTGCTAACGGTTTTGCCATATAAACCTTAAAGGTTTGAGCATAAAATAGCTTTAATGGATTTTTTTTTTTTCTTTTTGCAGTTTCTGCCTCTAGATGGGCCTTTATACGAATACTCACAGCTCAGTAAGAAAGCAAATCCCATAATAAAATAAAATAAAACCCACACAAAACTCCAATGAATGGAAACTGAACTCCATTTCTTCAATCTCTCTTTAAGATCTCTTTCAGCACCAGGAGAGGTTTCTCCGTGCCACTGCAGACCTCACGAGCCTGCTTATGTAGACAGATTAGAAGAAAAAAGAAAATAATCAAAACTTCCTTTCATACTTGAGTGGCTGCTATCGAGACAATCTAACTGTACAATTGTAATCTCACAGTGAATAGCTTATTACATGTGAGCAGCGTCCACCTAACTTGAGGTATCAGGAGTCCCTGAGTCAGGATAACCGTGTTGTCTGTCCACAGTGGAATCAGATTGGACAGACTCTCTCTTTTCATTGGCAAGTACTAAAGGTTTGGGACAGGAAATAGGAGCTGTAGAGTGTCCCTCTCTTCCCCTACATCAGAGTCTCCTGCCAGAGAGAGAGAGAGAGTAAGAGAGAGGGATCAGAGCTAGAGCTTTTTTTTTCTGTGTGTATATGATTGCGATTTTTTTTTTCCACGAGGGAAAAAGGGAAAGAGAAAGAGAGAGTGCACTGAGACGTGTGAAAGCATTCTTTTAACTGTCCAAATCTCTGCGACTGTGTGTCCACATGCTTGCACAGAGGAAGGAAAGCCATATCTTTTGGAGCAGAATCCTCGTAGCCCCCCCATTTACCACCCCCTTCTCCACATCCCTCCAGCTCTTTATCACACACATCATCGCCAAATCTAAACAGAGACGGAGAGCGTTTAGCTGTGCCGCTGCTCGCCTCTGATCTGCCAGCCCCCCTTTTCCCAGAATCCTTCCCTCAAATGAGGGAACCAGTGAGCAGTGATTAAGATAGGCAAAGCTTTGGCCTCTGATGAGGAAGTGATGGGATAAAAACAAGTCCTTTTATCAGGATACTATAAAGAGATAGTGGGCTGCAGATTCTTCAAAACCAGAGAATGAGGGGGGAGATGGATCGAAAAGACGGGAGAAGAAATGCCAGAGAGAATCTCGTTTTCCTTTCTCTCCTTTATTTTCTCAGGCTGTCTCCTTTATTTTCTCTCTCACAGTCTGTAAATATCTCCACGTCTCTGTATCTTTCACTCTGTCACTCTTTAAAAGAGGAGGGAAAGACACACATCCTGCTGCTTTTTCTGCCGCTCCAGATTTTTTTTTTTTCCCCCCCTTTCCTCTCAGGAAGTTTCCCATCTGCCTTTGTGCTGGCTTAGCGGAGAGGCCCAGTGGTGTTGAAACAGTGGCCGATGCACACACTGATTGGGAAGCACACTCATGCATGTAAAGTTTTACAAACACACATGCGTCTCATATATACACTCACTATAACACTTGCTGATAAGCGCCGTCTCGGACAGACATACACATAGGCATACAGTAGATAAGCACAGACATACTCTGCACTTATATCAGCGGGCTTTACTCTTTCTGTGCTTTCTGTTTTCACTGCATTGATTTATGTCCTGTTAGCATCTTGGCGGCTCGGCTCACTCCTCTCCTTGACCCAGCTGACCCGTCCATTTCTCTTCTGTTTCCCACCGTCATAAAATAAATTAAAACAAATTCTTACATATTTATCAAATGCAAACTGATGTCAGAAAACCGGTGAACAAGGAGCAGGCACAGCTATCAGTTCACTGCTCACTTTGCCAATGAAAGCTGAAGCTAGACACAACATAAACTTCTTTCTCCCACCTCTCACCCTGCTGGCCTTCTCCTTTTTTCCAGAATCATTCTGTTTCAGAGGCCCCTGAAGATCAAAGAGCTGCTGCAGAAAGTGACTGAGGCCTTTGGCCAGCAGATGGACATGTTCTTTATGGAGAAAGAGGTAACAGAATGAGTCATGGATGTGGATTTAATTGGTGTGTTGCATCTTTAGCTGTTGTTGTTGTTGCTTGTGATGATCAAAACTCACTGCAATATGTGTGTATCCTCTAAGTGGCATAAAATTTGTTTTCTCAAGCTGTCGGTATCTCAAGATCCAAGAAAAGCTTTGTTTATTTAGACCGACCAGTATTTTTTTTTTTTCTTTTTCTTTTCAGAATCTCTGATGTCATACATGTGCTGCTGCATTCACGTGCTGTCATTATGGAACAATAGACAATCATGTGCTGTATGTTTTCTTGTCCTTTCCAGTTGCTGCTGCCCCTGAAGACGCAGGAGGACCTGGATCAGGCGGTGCTGACGCTGGGCTGCAGTTCTGGGACCAACGGGCTGCTCAGGATACTGCTGAAGACTCCTAAAAACAACCATGTGAGTTTTTACAGCAAGATGCTTGCTTGCGGGTAGTTAGTGCAAACCCAGCTGAATGAAGTCATCCTTTTTTTTTTTTAATTGAGGAAGCAAACCTCTGCCACTCACACGGTGATGTAACTGAACAATGAAGTCATGCTGTCCTCCCTTCCTCCTCTGATCCCCTTCTCCTTCTTCACTCTCTCCTACTTTCTGAATTTGCAGTACCTACAGGTGAACAGCAGGGACAAACAGAGCGAGATGAAGTCATCCAGGTCACTGGGAGATTTGAAGGGCTCTCTGCTAAAGGGCTCGGAGAGGGTGCGCAAGCACTCTACAGGTGAGCTTCCATGTAAAAATGTGACTTTATCGAGAAGCTATAAGTTGCTATTTCTACCTATTTTTATGTGTGAGGGGAGGCAGAAAAGCATTCTGCTGATGCAAAGATTTTTCCCTCACCTGCTAAAGCCTCAAGGATGACTTGTCACTGTCACCTGACACAGCAGACTGCCATCAAAGTCATAGGAATGTTAATGGAAAAGACGAGGGGCATGTTTTTTCAGAATAGAAGATGCGAATTGGAGGTGAAAGCAGCCATAGATTCGTCCGTTCAAAGCAAGGACAAATTCCTGCACTCATACCAAGCAACTCTCTGGCTGCTGTCTTTGGCCTGGTAGCTCTTTGCTATGTTAACAGTGAAGACCCTTTGATGTCAGAGATTATATTCATAGTAGCTTCATATTTAAAGCACATATATGAGAGCAGTTTCAGTCTTCTTATCTAAAACTGCTAAAAAAAAAAACCCAATTTTTCCCCAAATGTCAAACTGTTCGTTTCAGACAGATAAATCTCCTTTTCTTGTCATGTCACACTTTGTGGTCGACCCCACCCCACCCCACCCCGCAGCTTGTTTGGTAACTCTGAGTGAAAGTTTATTTTGCTCTGTAGAATAGTGAGTCACTTCCCTTATATCAGATCTTTCCAGAAAGGTCAACATTTCAGTCATATCTCAAGCTCAGACGCACACAGATTTGCATTTTTATGTAGCAGCTGAAAACGCTTCATGATCGCTGTCACACGCCCATCGTCGTATAAATCGTCCAGAATTACCAGCCCTCTATCAGTTTTCCCCCTACCAGCCAGGCATGAGTGTGAGGAGAGGAGACAGAAGCAGAGGGAGTGGTGGCAGATGAGAGGTGACAGGAGAGCGGTCACAGTGTACGGCTGAGTGAAGATATGATGTGAGCCCGGGTACCTCAGTGACGTATGAGAGCGGAGGGGGTGGGATATGATGGACTGAGGGAAAGAGGCAGAAAAAACTTGAACAGTCAACAGACAAAGTATTTGTAATTTTAGCCTTCAGTCAAAAACAGACTTTGACCATATTTTGAACATTTCTATTCATCTTAGTACCTTTTAGCCTCTCTGCACTGTTTCAGTATTCCCATCAGCCCAGTCTGTGCTAGTTTCACTAGATCTTTTTACTGTGACAAGGACAAGTGCTCAGTCTCCGCTGCAGCTCAGCCAGGGGAGCATTTGTCACAGTAATTGAGGTTAGAGGTGGCAGCAGTGTAGTTTAGTAAATCATTTCTTGCAGTCCTGGCACTGTTGAACTTGTACCCATGAATAACACTGTGACGCCGTTTTCTCCCCTCTGCCCCTCGTTTTCATCTCTTCATCTTCTTCTACTCCCTCCATTCCATTCTCACCTTTACTACTCACCTTCTCCTTTTGTTCTTTACCGCCTCTGCCATCTTTTGAATTTTTCATCTGCTGTACTTAATTCTTTCATTCCCCTCTTTTATTGGCTCCTTCTGGTGCTTCTTTTCATCACTTTCAGGTTCCCTCCACACAGGTCGGACATCCCCGCCGCCGGGCAGCGTCCCCGAGGAGCAGCAGCAGATTGCCCGCCAGGGCTCCTACACCAGCATCCACAGTGAAGGGGAGTTCATCCCAGAAAACCCAGACCAAAATGTAAGAGTCCATCAGCACAATAAATGCTTTATACAAGCATAAAGACCCCTTTGTTATTTGCCATAGGTGTGCAGTCATATAAAAACTTTAAACACAATAGGGAATTGACTTCTGATAGACTTCCATGAGGGAATTTCACTCTGTTTTGTAGTGACTTTGTTCCTTGGCCATTATTTTTGACTGAGATATCCCATATGCTTCTCATGGCTTCTGATCAAAACCTGATCTTTTTAAATGATGTTTTGCACTAAAAAGACGTTTAATGCACTAAATGCACTACAATTAATCTAATTAATGGACTAAATTGGCTAACACTGATGCCAAAGCCTTATAATCTGGCTGTTTTTATAGATTTTTCTCCAGTAACCACATATCATTGTTTACTTGTGTTATGTTTTCAGCATTTTAATGCAGCATTGATCTGAAGTATTTGGAGTCCTTGACTAGAAAGCTGAACTATTGAGCAGAACTGGGTTTTTGTTGTCAATATTTTAATATTCTGAAAAAGCTTTGGTGTTAAAGCTAATTTTGCAGTGCTTTTTTTCAGTGTTTACTCACTGCTAGTATACTAGATTGCCTTGTATTGTTATTAGCAGCAGTAATACTAGCACTAATTTAATTTTACAAGACTATATAGCTGCATATAACATTTGCAGTTTTTTTGTTTTTAAAGAGGCTCTCTAACATATACATTAGTCGACCCCCTTCAAATTCTTATATTGCACTGACCTAATAAACACAACTCCATCTGCACTGCTTGATATATTCTCCCCTCACATGATTGCATGCTCCGTGACCCTCGGTCTCCCTGTGTTATTATATCTGTCAGATGCTGGATCCCTTTGGGAGTGCAGACAACTCACTGTCGAGCAGCTGTCAATCAATAGATCAAGCACTGGACAGGTGAGTCATCATGTGGTGAGTGATTTATAACCCTAGTCTTTGTGGATTTATACAGTGACTACTCAAGAACGTGCACGAATACAAGCCTGCTTTGACATAACCATCTCAGGGACAAAATGGATAGTGGGACAGCAGAGAGATATCAAAATATCAAACTTACACAATGTAGTGATGCTACATTGTGTAAGTTTGATGTGAGAGCTGTCAGGATCACTTCAGCAATTTATTTTGTGGTATGGCTCTGTCATACATGGAGAGCATAAGGCAGGGAGTGCTGCAGCACGGCCCCTGGTACAGAACAAAAAGGGTATCAATGAGTCGAAGGGCATAAAAAAAAGCAGACTTTGGGTGAAGGTAGCTTGCAGGGGCAGCAGAACTATAAGCTGATGTGGGCTGTCAGTGACATAAGCTGTTTTCAGCTAATGTAAGATGGCAGGTCTGACTTCGTGGCCAGTGCTAGCCACCATTTTTGTCAACGTGCTAAACTTTCACTGCAGTTTTTTCCACAGGTCGTCTTGTGGTTGGTGACATTGCATACATGTGACCAATGTGCATGATGACATGCACATTGGCTTTTACTTGTTTTGCAGAATATTTTCTGTAGCTACAGTTAACATATATAAACGACAAACGCCTCATGTGCAGCAATGTTCCCCAAATGTTTCAGCTGCAGACTATTGGTAGATTCTACAATTTCCTGATGTTAACTAAACACCTTACTTTCAGGCTATCAGTAGGTGCTACATTTTACTGATGCTTTCTAAATGCCTTACAAGCAGGCTACTATTTAACACTGCAAATTACTGATGTTTCCTAAATGCCTCAAAATGCCGATGGTAATTGGAAAGAGCTTGTAGCAGAATGCAGCTTATGCAGGGAACCCCAGGAAAACATTTGAGGTTGTCAGCCACATATGAACTGACACACAGAGATTCCTTCATTTATTAGTAAGATGTTGTACACATTCTTAAAGCAGCATTGTTTACAGAGATGTGAGACATGTTTTGTATCACAGAGCACTTGTATACGCACTTGGATGTGAGTGTATGTGTTGCAACACATACACACACAGAGAAGCAGCCAGAGGCTTTCAGTGGAGTTTGTAAATGGTGCTAAAGGCCAGCGTAGCTCCCTGACCCTTCCACTGCTGTCTATGTTGAAAAGGAATCAGGTCACTTTGCTATTGCCATAGCAACACAACTCTTATCTGGACGCCTGGATTCCTCTGTTATCACGAGACAGAGAGAGAGAGAGAGAGAAAAACAGAGACTGAGTGGGAGATGTGAAAGAGTGAGCAAGCAACATGCTGGACGAAGGGAAAAACTCAGCCAGAAAATGAGAAGTGGTGAAAGAGTGAGAGTAAAGAGGGAAAGACTGAGGAGAGAAAAGCATGAATCAAAGGGAAAATAAAAGCCAGTGAGCCTGGGGTTGAGAGCGAGAGAGAGAGAGAGCAGGACGGAAACAGTTCTACCTGCACGAGGCTTATCTGGGCTCCAGGCTGCAGAACAATGGCAGGAAACGAGTGCATGGAACTTTTCCCTGCGAACGGGCATGCGTGCCCCTTATCCAGGGTCTTGTGGCCCCGCGCCGCCCTGCGGTCAACAGAGACGTCACTCTCTGTCGGGTCGTCGGGACGGGGCTTATTGCAAATGGCCAGGGAGGGTGGGAGGTTAGACTTGCATATACACATTTAATGATATACAGTTACTCCCTCTGCTAGTTCAGCAGCGAGCAGCTTTGTCAATGCAGAAATGTTCCTAACTTCCAGCTTAGCTTTTCTAATTTTGCACTTTGTTGTTTTACATCAACTGTGAGTGACAGAAAAGTACTTTGAATGCAAAAGCCATTCTGAGGCATTTCGTGCTGCTTTACAGTCGAGCCCATTCTGAAGTTTCAGGCCAGCAGCTGTAGCCAGACTTTGTTTGAAGATAAGGGGAAATTACCAGCTAAAATGGCACTTTTTTTTTTTAAACTCTCCCTCCCCGCTCTCTGTCATTTCAGCCCTCCTTACTCGCAGAACAACCGTGACAATAATTACCTGAACCTCAACTACGAATACAAAGGTAAGAGAGGACAAATCTGCAGCAGCTCAAAAACTGCAAAATACAGAGAGGTGCAAAAGTGTGTTCATTATTCGACAGCTTTGCCTGTTCTTACTTTTTCCTGTGGTAATTATAGCTACACAATCAGTTTTACAGGAGAAGCTCTGCTTCAGTGTAGCTCTCGCTTATCTAAAATGTTTCCCCTTGAAGAGAATGCTAATGAAAGGGGAGATTATATTATTTGAGGGTTTTATCTGTGGGGATATACTTAAAATGAGGAATGGGTTATGGTAAATCTTGGTTGTATTTCTTGAGTCTCATGAGTTGGTGAAGTGAGTGTGATAGTATTATAACTCTTCCTTTGTTATCTTCCACACACTCTCCTGTGTGAACCCTCTATTCATTGCCTTTTTTTTTTTTTCTACCTTATCCCATCTTATCTCTCATCCCAAACTCCACTTTTAATAGACATTGCTGCCCTGCCACAGCATGATCACTTCCCCTCTCTTCTTGATGCCCCCCTGTTCATCTCTTCTTTGTCCCTGGGGTCCCGGTCTGTCCTCTTTTCTTCAGAAGGCAGATCAAATAAAGCAGGATGAGAGATAAAGCAACATTAACCGTCATGAAGAGGGGAGCTGCATCGGCTCTCTCAATCTGGTCATTTCTTTTTCTCTTTCACCACCCCCATGCTGTAAATTAAAAAGGGAGCTCTGCACATTGTCTATACTGTAGCAGCAGAACTTGAAGACTCACTTGGGTATGCAAGCACGTGCTTCCACACGCATATGCTACCCTCCCAGATGTAAAGCTGTGTGGCCCTTCTGCTAAGAGCTACAGTATTTGTTTACCATTCCCTGTGAGTAGATTTTTCCTCTCCATCCCACTCTGCCAAACACAAAAAACAACTCCGGTATCCATGGGATACAGCCACAAAAACAGCATGAGGGGAGGCAGTCATCTGACAGAACAGCTGCTTTCAATTCCAAGTGGCTCCGCTCCTCTCCATTTATTGTGTGTGCGTGTGTGTGTGTGTGTGTGTGCGTGCTGCGAGAGAGCGAGTTTCAGCGCTCACATGCGTCAGCAGTGCTCCCCACCTGCCTTTAGTTACTGCTGCACTGTTCAGAGCTAACGCTAAGCTAGCACACACAAGCTGTTTTGAGTTTCTGTATTGGCTGCAGCGTTCAGTGTGTGACGAGCTGCGTTCCTTTCTGCTTGCTTTTGAATTTGATTTGACATGCAGGGATTAGCAAAAGCAATGTAGTGTCTGAGCGCCTCAACACTTCAGAGCAATTAAACCGGCATTATTAGACTTAAGAAGTGGATAAACACATAACTGTGAATTCAGAAGTGTTGTTTCTGTAATTTGGGTGTAATGTGAGACTAATTGTCGAGGTTTGAATTATGTCCTTTCTGACACCTCTGCCTCATTGCTCTCTTTTCAGGTCGTCATGGGAAAGGAGGGACTTTCCCACGCCAGTTCCAGTTGCCAAATCGCAGCAAGGATTATGGAGATAGTAAGAAACCAGCTTTGCTAGAACAATAACAGCAGCACTATTACTGAGCAACCAGACATGTCAACATGTCCAAAGAACAACATTATTTAACCTGCCATGTGGTCAGATTTTTCTAACTTCAGATGCACAGTTCTTACTTTCAAATAAAATATTTCGCGCCTTGTGGAGATTTAGTGCATGAACTGCTGGCTCGCCGTTTCAGGCAGCTGCTTACTCAGAGGCTAACCTTGGCTAGCAGTGATTTACGTTTCCCTGCGGTGAACCCGAATGTGTATAAAAATACAGGGCCCTGCTTTCCTGCCTGAAGGGAAGTGGGACGGAGTGGCGAAAGGCACTCTGCTCTGGCTGGCCTCAAGTCTTGGCCAAGTGCTCACTTTGTGCACTGCACCTGTAAAGTTAACTGTGTGCAAACAGATTCACAATACAAGCAAAAGATGCGGTGACCTGTAAGAATAAGGTCTTGAACATGTCTGTTTTTGTGATTCACTTTATGTGTGTTCAGGACGCAGGACGCTTCCGCGGAGCTTCATGCCGCAGGAGAACCTTTTTCAGCTGGTTCCCTCCAGTCGCACCCGAAGTTATAATGGAGACAGCACGCTGCAGTACAGCGACCTGCGCTCACTTGGCCGTACTACTGACAAAAGCTGCCAGCGTGGTACAGCCAAGTGTAAGTACTTCACTTTGAATCTTTTGAAACAGAGGGAACATGCACCAAACGCTGTAAAATAAACAACGTCTCTGGAGGTTTTTTGGAGAAAAATGTTTTGTTTGTGTATGTGGCTCATGTGAGTAATTGCCATTGATGACCCATAGATAAATACAGAAAAGAAAGGTCAGATTTTCGTGTTCTTGTCAGGAGCCACGTGGACAATCCAACCCTCAGTAGAGTGATCCTGTTTATTGTCTTGGTTAAATGATTAAGTGTTTAATCTTTGAAATGTAAGCAACTGGTTTAACAAAAATACCAAAAGCACAAGTTGAAGTCTTCAAATTTGGATCCTTTATTACATAAAGCAGAGAAAAGCAGCAAATCCTCACAGTTGAGAAGCTGAAACTGGAAATATTTTAGCTTGAGAAATGACTGAAAAAAAAAAACAATTAGTTAGAAAAATAGCTTCCAAATAATTGTGTTTTGACTGAACTGTTGATTCGGCTCTAGTTGGTTGAGTTTTTTGTTAGGTTTGTGAGCTCATTCACTTTCTCTTTGATCAGATAGTTCCTAATTTAAATACAGGAATGACTGATTTCAAGAATTCAAGGTAAAGCCTTTGCAGAGTGCAGGCGTTAGGGATTCACAAACTGGTGATGCAGAGCAGTGTTGCACTACTTGAGGATGGTATTTTCCTTAACCAGATGTATTATGCCATAATGGATAGAAACAAAACAAGCACAATCTTTTTAGCCGCTTTAATTCTTAGTGGTGGGATATCAGTGGGAGTAGAAGTAATGTACAGTTGTACTATATGTCACAGCAGGCAGAATTTCCCTCCTCCTCATCCAAATTAAGCCGCATCACAGGCTCACTAATCACATCTGTCCTCATTTAGTCTATACATGCTGCCCAGAAACTGTCTTCGTCATGATACCAAAGCTTGGCTCAGCAGCCTGTGGTCGATGCGTCGGTCTCTGGTGTCCTTCTCACCCACGCACGACCAAACAGTCTAACGCAGCCACAAAGAAGCCTGCTAATTCCAAAACAAAGTCCCGGAGTCTGGGCCTGAGAAGATGAGAGCTGTTCAGATGAGCTTTCTAGGTTTTCACAGTGTGTGTTGGCAAGTTGTGGTTCCACTCCTTGACTGTGATATCTGGGGTTTCCCCAGTCTGAGAGGGTCTGTAGTGGGAGTCATTTAACAAATTGCGGTGGGCTTGACGTATGGTCTCGGTGAAGTTAATGTGTGAGCGGTGGATTTTGACGCATGCTGTAGCTTTTAGCGTGCTCTCGGATCAGTATATCACGGTGAAGCTGCCTCAGGAGGCTTAGCAACAAAATGAATTACTGGTGGGTTTTCATCTTCTGGTGTCTTATTAATTTCTGCAGCACCTCGGGCGCCAGTCAACTGGCGACAAGGAAAGCTCCTGGGGCGAGGGGCGTTCGGGGAGGTCTACCTCTGCTACGATGCCGACACAGGCCGCGAGCTGGCCGCCAAGCAGGTGCCCTTTGATCCCGACTGTCAAGAAACCAGCAAGGTGAGAGGAAAAAAAAACTCACATCTGTAGTAGTTTATGGCATAAGATGCAGTGATTTTTATAGTTTGAAGGCTTTGATTTTGCTTTTATTTCTGTAGGAAGTGAATGCTCTGGAGTGTGAGATTCAGCTGCTGAAGAATCTGCGTCACGAGAGGATTGTTCAGTACTATGGGTGTCTTCGGGACCTCGAACAGAGAAAACTCACCATTTTTGTTGAGTTCATGCCTGGGGTGTGTATTCTGCGGGACATTTGAGTAAATTTGAGACAGCAGTCCCTAAAGTTTGATTAAGACAATTAATCTCTGAGAATGTGTTCGTTGGAGTTGTTTTGTGCTGTAAAGATAGGTGAGAGACATTTTAAGACAAACGTTAAAATCAAACCTTTACTGGCCACATCTGCTAGACTCTTTATTTAGAAATGTCACCAGCTGTCAACAAACATGTCCTCTGCGGTTGATGTCAGCAGAAC
>VVAS01048823.1:0-15703 GCA_015103295.1 Ptychochromis oligacanthus
ATGAGGCGACTGTTGTTGTGATTTGGCGCTATATAAATAAAATTGAATTGAATTGAATTGAATTGAAATTGAATTGAATACAACACAACCGAAGTAAAAAAAAAAAGAACCAAAAAACAAAAAAACCACAAAAAGAAAAAAAAAAAAAAAAAAAAAAAAAAAAAAAAAAAAAAAAAAAAAAAAGAAAAAAATAAAAACACTGGATACATCCTAAAACTACCACAATTTAAAAAAAAAAAAAAAAAAAAAAAAAAAAAAAAAGGAAAAAAGAAAAACAGTAAAACAGTATTTTATATCTCATTAGAACAATGTGTCATGCTTCATGTCTCCAGAATCTGCTAAGCTGGTTTTAAGTATAGATTGCACTTATTTTGGACTCTGAATTTTGACGCTTCAATGTAATTGTTTTAGTTGCCATGTTGGCTTTTTGGAGCCAGAAGTGACCATATTTGGATGAGAGGGTGGAGTGCAAAGTTATCAGATAATGCCAAGCAAGCTTGTTTTACAAGATGTCTCCATAAATTGTACAAGTGCATCGCACAGACACAAAGTCTTGCCAGTTACTGCTAAGTAACAGATAAATACGATACTAGAATTTCATACTACTTACATACATACTACTTGCAGTCATACCACACAGACAACCATAATATACTAGTTTTAAGAAAAAAGAAACTCAAGTTTTGTGTCGTGTCATTTTCAGTCTTTGTTTTAATTCCGTTTTTCATCATTTCAATCTCTTAGAAAACCCAAACATATTCTGTTTGTGGTTCCGGTTGATTGGTTTTAGTCCGTGGCGGGATTGGGAGTTTGTTTACCAGACACAAATTAATTTTTACACCTCATAATTGGTTCAATTTACTGTGCTCTCAAGCCCAAACACAAAAAAACCTGTGTATGCACCACACTGTCATAGTGCCACCAAGCTGGGACTGACTCAAGTTGACTGAGGCCGGGCTCTTGGCATGCTGGAGGCTGGCATGTGTGTCTGAGCTGCAGTCCTGAATGTCCATGAGAGCACCATCTGTGATCTAATTGCCACTGGTGGAAATCTGATTGGGCAGTGGTAATGAAATGAGGTGCTTCATCATGTACTTGAGCTGTTCTTGCAGAAGCACCCAGTCCTGCTGCTGCTGTTTCAGCAGGATGATGCCCTGCCCCCACACTGCCAGAGTAGTACAGGCCTTTCTGGATCAGGACCACATCCAGACACTTCCTTGGCCAGCATTTAGTCCTGATATGTCTCCTATCGAACATGCCTGGGACATGCTGGGTCGTTGTGTTCATCAGAAGCAGCCACAACCAACGACCATTGCACAGCAGCAGGCTGCACTCATCCAGGAATGGGGAGGAAATTCCTCAACAACAGATCCGGACACTTGTGCAGTCCTCGAGCAGACGGGTGACTGCTTACATCATGTCCACATGAGGTCATACCTCCTATTAAACATCTTGTATATACATATATTATCCCCCTAGGGGGTGCATCAGGAAGGGCACCTGGCGTAAAAACCAAATCAAACATGTGGAGCTACCCGCTGTGGCGACCCCTTGACAAGGAAGCAGCCGAAAGTAGCTTCTATATATATTAGAAGCTATATCTGTTGGTCTATAAAATCTACTTAAAACACAAACTTGCATTTATTTTTTTGACTAGTATATTAGTCAGATTCAATTTAGCTGACAGTCAAAGTAGCCACACCCCAACTTTAAGCCATACCAGTATCCAGATGTGTGAGTTATAAAGGAATTCACCCACAGTACTGTTGTCTTGAAGTAGGAAACCATCCAAAGAGACCAAAACTGTATATTGTAGCACGCTGTAAACATGTTTATTTTTGGTGTAAAGTGGGGCTTTTTAACATGGGAGTCTATGGGGATTAACTCACTTTTGGAGTCAGTCTCAAGTGGCCATTGGAGGAACTGCAGTTGTTCAGCACTGACTTTATTTTTCAGCCCCGAAGTTTGCTGCTTGGTCTTAAAATGAATCTGAAGGTGTTTTACTCATCAGACCATTTCAGATATTTTTTCTTTTTTTTTTCTGTTGTCGTTCTGCAGCTTCATTGTTTTATATAATGGCAGTCCTGTATTATTTACTGTACTGAATGTGTATGTTATATAACATTATTTTGTAAATGTGAGGATCCAGCAGCGATACTTATCTGATACATATTATGTGACTTTCCAACACTGTTATAGTGCATAATGCCTACACTCCACTACTGTAAATAGATCTGCTTTTCTTACCTAAAGCTCTCTGATCTGACAAGGCAGCATTTGCATTATAGATATGTGGTTACTATGGCAACTTAGTCAAACACCAGAACCTTAAGCAAGAGGCTAAAGATTAGTGTTACAAACCAAGGCTTCACATGTGGAAGTGTGTCTGCGTTGGTTCGAGGGCCTGTTGTTGGGGCCTAATGACCAAATCAAAACACTGAGTACACTTGTTTGTGCAGGCGAGGAGATTCTAAATGACACAAAATGGGATGGATGGCACCTCAATAATTACCAATATCAAGGACAATTTTGCCTCTCCTCCGTCTCACCGTGTGCACCTGCCACTTTATGCGGCAGTTTCAGACCGAATGCTTCGTCCTCACGACTTGCTGCTGCTGTTTGAGACCCTCAGCACCACAGCTGCTGGAGCCCACTTTGGAGGCAATTATATTTGCTTTGACTGAATCAGGGCTCGTAGAGACTGGAGCTGCATACTGATCGATGTAAGTGTCTGCTAAATGCTTCCATCAGAAAATGTACATTCATAGCACGAGGCAGCTTACAGCTCCAGTTGTATTACTTTGTGCTTATATTTTCTACTTTGATGTGTTAAATTACTGCTTTCCTATTGCTTTCTATACCTGCCATGTGCAGCACAGCACAAACATCTTAAGGAATCAAACACACACTTTAGTCTGAACTGCAGTGAAAACTGTTCCTCCAAAGCACCAGTGACATGTCCTGGGTAATAATATTTAATAAAGGTCTAATAATATAATATGCTGCATTATTACAGATCCAGCTACCCAGCAGTATATAAGTAATAATAATAATAATAATAATAATAATGGATTAGATTTTTATAGCGCTTTTCAAGATACCCAAAGCACTTTACATTGACTCCATTATTCATTCACTCCACATTCACACACTGGTGGTGGTAAGCTACATCTGTAGCCACAGCTGCCCTGGGGCAGACTGACGGAAACATGGCTGCCAATCTGCGCCTACGGCCTCTCCGACCACCACCAAACATTCACTCACATTCATACACCAGTGTTGGGGGCACTGGAGGCAAGGTGGGTAAAGTGTCTTGCCCAAGGACACAACGGCAGAATGCCTGGTAATCACAATCATCTCCAGCTGCAATATTTAAGAAATATATACAAATATCATTATATACAATAATTTTGATCCAGTAATGTAATGTATTCTGAAAGGTGACATGCTGCATAATAAGTACATTAATTTAATTATGTTTTGTGTACTATTGAGCTTCTTAAGTAGGAAACTAACTTTTACTTAAGTAAACAGTGTAAATACATGTTTTGCCACTTTGCAAAACGATTATCCAACATGAATTGTTGTTTACACTCTTGTGCAGCTGAACTTTTCATGTAACAAATCTGGATTATTACACAGGGCTTCACATTAGCCTGAAGTCATGCACATGTTTTCTACACAGTCTTTCTACACTGGATTCTTTTTTTTAATTTGAAAAAATCAGATACCTTGTTCTTGGGTCCCCTCTCCCCTCGATATATAACGAGTATCAAGTTTCAAGTACCACTGGTCTCAAAGCTCCAGTCTTCCCGTAAACTTGTTCTAGAAGCTTTCTGCTGATAGCTTACGCTTTGCCGACCCTCTAAGTTTATCTATCACCCACAGACTGTCAGTCCTTTCTACATGTTAACCATTAGACTGACAGTTTACATTTGACTTATAGCCTACATCTTTATGGTGTGGTATATTTTACTCTATACATTAATAAAATCTTAATGCCAAGGGCCTTAATGCCCACTTTGCCAGTGCTGTAACCAGTCTATGTACATACTGGATAATAAATTATGTTAAACCCTCCAGTAGAAAGGACAACAGATAAGGACAAACAAAACATGTTTGAATGGTTTGGGGACAGTTTGTAATATTTTGAAAACTGTATCAGATGGTCAGCTGTAATAGTTTGTTGTATCCTTTGAATTAAAGCCAAGTAAATCCTTCAGTTACGTCGAGATTCCAAATATTTTGTGGTTGCATGAAGGGAAGCAATTACAAAAACTGTTGCTGCACAAACATTTCTGGACAGAACTGTTTACTGTTTTGCATTTATGCCAGAAGAGGCAGGAGGAGACAGAGGGGGGTAATTTGGTAGCAGACTGAATCATCAGACCACTGGGGAGCTGCGTAATTATAGAATTTCAACTGTTACATAAACTTGCTTTCCCTAAAGTTGTGCCTCTCTTTTTTTATAATATAGCATTTTTGATTGTTTAGTATCTCTTTTCAGTTCTTGCATGTCTGTTTTGTGACTGTTTTGTATCTCTTTTTGGTTATTTGGAGTCTCTTATTGGCTTTTTTGTGTCTCTTTTTGGTTATTTTCTGTCTCTTTGTGGTTGCTTCATCTATCTGTTGGGATTGTTTTATGTCTCTTTTTGGTTATTTGGAGTCTCTTATTGGCTTTTTTGTGTCTCTTTTTAGTTGTTTCCTTGTGGTTATTTTGTCTCTTTTTGGTCATAATGTGCCTCTTAGTGGTTGTTTTGTGTCTTTGTACTTAGGGTTTTTTTCTTTTCTTCTTGTAGCTGTGAGAGTGACTTTTCAGTAAGAAATGTTAACAATTCAAACATCCAAGGCCAAATAACATCACAGACAGCCACACTCTCATCCAGCACCCTGTTAAATCCATTTGTGGTTCGCCCTGCAACAAACCGTCCTCCTAAAAATGGAGCCGTGGGAACAATGGGTTCTTCATAATGGGCAGAATACAATGATGGAAGCCATTACAGTGAGAGCAGTCAAAGCGGTGCAGACAGAACGGGCTGCAGCAGACAGATTACCTCTTCCCGCAAAAAATGCGCCTGTTGATTGGCAGTGGTGGGAATGGATCTACTTTGACAAGGGTCAGCTCAGAACAGCCCATCTGAGAACGAATTAACGGACTTATATGCTCTATTTATGTCTGTGCTGAATTAGTTTTTTTAGTAATGGAAAGCCACATGTTGTCAGTCTTTGCTGCAGCAGCAGCACAGTCATGCACTAACTTAAAGTAATATTCTCGACTAAAAACTCCCCGTTTGTTTATACTGTCTCCTTTCTGACTTTAACAGTGTTTGTACACGCTGATTAAATTGAACCATAGAGAGGTGTTAAATAATAACTTAAGGGTTTGTTATATATTTCATGACACATTCATAAATGAATAGTCGGTACTCTTAACAACTGAAGTGCTACTTTAACAGCATTAATACACTCAGCGAGTACTTCATTAGGAACACCGCACTAATACTAATGCGTCAGGCCTCTCCGTGCTGTCAAAACAGCCTCATTTCTTGGTTTTATGGATCAGATGAGATGTGGGAAACCTTCCTTTGAGATTCTTCTCCGTGTTCTTGTATCACATTATTTCTGCAGGTTTGTCAGCTGCGCAGTCATGCTGTGAATCTCCCACTACAGCCGCATCCCAAAGGGGTTTTGTAATTGGTTTCAGAGCTGGTGAGTAGAGAGGAAGAGACAACTTTTCTTTGTGACTCAGTGCATTATCACACTGGAAGTAGCTACTGGAAGATGGCAAACTGTGGCCATAAAGGGATTCACATGGTCAACAACCACACTCAAGACAACACTCAGCGTGTCAAGGAAACCTTCCTCACACCATTACACCACCACTAGCAGCCCTGACACAGCGCAGGCTGTGTGACGACCTGCATTCACTCTAAATAATCATTTCCTGTTTTATTGTTGGTGGTTTCACTTCCTCCCTTTGTTTCTGTTTCAGCTAATTATTCACAGTATATACTGTACATACTCCCACTCCCTCACCAGATTATCTTCAGAATTCTCTTTGCATTCCAGCTTTTTCCCAGCGTTTCCTCCAGTCCGTGTTTTGACTACAGCGTTTTCCTTAATCCCTAAAAGATCTGCGTTGCTGTTTCTGTTTTTTGCCTTTTGTCTTCCCATTTGCTGACTTGTTAGTTTTGTGGTCTGTCCACTGTTTATGACCCATGCATCACACATAAAAAACATAGCGTAGCCACCAGCGTTGGGTGTAATACAATCCCAAGTAAGGCACTAATGTAATCACATTACATTTTTCAGTAACACAGTTCAGAAATCACATTACGGTTTGTGTGCAGGAAGGAGGAAAATAGTGGAGCGGTCTACAACTTTTGAGGAGTGGAGGTATGGGCATCACTTTTATTTTTATTGCACTAAAAGACAAGAGCACGGCAGTAAAGTGCAAACATTATACTGCTAACACAACATCGGCTCTTTGCAAACATCTGCACAGACAGCATGCTGACATAAAGCTGGTGAAGAACCCAGAGTGATGTTTAAGCTGAGTGTGTGCAGAGCCCAGCCCAGCGCCCAGAGTCTGATCTTCAGCAGGTAACAAAAGCTGTGATGAGCAGTCAGGCTTATACCCTCCATTTCTACCTGCACGTGTTTCTATTGTAGAGTCACAGTGCTGATCGCTTTGAATTCCCTTTTTCAACGTTGCTTTGTGTCGTCGTTTCGTTTTCAAACTTAAACACTAAAATAAAAATCGTCTGTGTCCTCATTATGATAGGACGGTGCCATGACTAAAAAGGTTTGTTAACTGGTAACTATGTGACGATGCACTTTAGGTCATTTTATGTAGTAACACAAAAGTAATGTAACAGGTAGTGTAACAAATTACTTTCTCCAGGGAATAATTAAGTACTACATTACTTTTAAGAAAAGTAACGAGTACTTTTTAATACATTACTTTTTTTGAGTAATGACCCCAACACTGGTAGCCACCATGGCTAGTATAAAAGATGGACATAGCTACCCTGATGTCACCTTCAGTGTCTGAAGTCCCGTTCTGAAGCCTCGTTCTTTTCTTTTCTTTTTTTTTTTTGATCAGCATAGCATCCAAACAACTGCTGGTCATTGATGTTTTTTTTTTCACCTTTCTGACTGAACTACAGATGCTGTTGTGGTGTCAATCTCAGGAGATCAGAGACTTTAAAAGGAGTCAAACCAGCAGTCTGCTGCCAACAGTCATGCCAGAGTCATGTTAGCTGAAGGAGGGTTTTACGCAATAAAGTTGTGCCAAATGACTGGCTTACTGGTGTTCCTGATAAAGTGCTTCGTGAGAGAATATTATGTTGACAATAAAAGTGACTCTCAAAACTGGACATTGTGTCTTTTCAATCAAGTATTCATTCTGAAGCAAAACCAAGATGAACTCTTCAGAGTTCAAGTAAGTGAGTCACAGAGCAAAAAGTTATAAAAAAAAAAAAACAATGATCTTGACTCATGCTGTTTAAAATACATATGACTTATTGCACAGAACAATCCACCTACGCACATGTGATGACTTGCTTTGTCTAAAATCTATTTGCAGTCCATTTGTTCCACATTAAAGTTGACCTATGACTCTCAATTCCATCTGGGCTCTTGGACTTGGACTGCAGCTTTTCATGATTCATAGTTCAGATTCATTCTTACTTATCTCATGCCCCTCAGTTCATCCTCTGCCTGAAACAAGACATGTTAGACATAGACTGTATATAAAGTATAGACGCAGCCAACATGACGTCACCTGTTGGTCCTGTTGTAAAGCCTCGAGGTTAAAGTTTTTACCATCACCATCTTGGTGTTTGATGACTAAGAAATTGCAAGACACTCTCATGCACGCTCATATAGCAGCCGCCCTAAATCACACACCACTTTACTGTGCTTTTTTACTCTAAAGTTCAAATGAGCAACATTAGATGAGACTTAAAACTAGCAACTGGGACCATTTGACTTATCAGGAATGTGTTTACTGAAGTCATGGAGCAATGAAGCTAAAGGTTAGACTTCTGTACTGAACAAAAACTTTTTTTGCAACCAGAGGAGTCGGCCCCTGATGGTTTTTAGAAAAAAAATGTAGGTTTAAGGCGCATTTGCCACCATCTCTTTAAGCCAGAGGGTCCAGTCCGGCCCGCTGGATGGCTTTGTAAAGTGTTAAAGTTTCAGAGGAAGTTAAAGTTTTTGGGCCTTTTCACTGTATTTTTAGAGATGCAAGTAAAACCTATTAGTCAAAGTTTGACACCCCTGCTTTAATCAGCAAACAGTGGTTCAGAATAGAAAATACTGTGTGAAGTGTTTAGAGCAGTCTAAACCCTGAACATCATGGTAAGGTTTTTGCTTAGTGTTAGTGTTGAGTTTTATTAATATCCTCTCTGTGTTTCTAATTATTTTTGCAGGGCGCCCAATGTGTTGGTTCCCTTGTTTCTACTTATTTATTTTGGTAACTTCCCCTTTTCTCATTTCTCAGTTTGTATAGCCTTGTAGATCCAGCCTTCCTCTTGTTGTGTCTGCATCTTATTCCTCTAAGACAAAAATCCATAGAAAAATAGACAATGTCCTCACTAAAAATTACTGAGATATTTTCCATTAAGCATGCCCTTTAGTGGTAAAGCAGAAAATTTTGCGCACTGACAACATATCCTCAGTGTCATCAGCGGTCATTTCCTTTAACTCTAAAACAGAAAATTCCATTTATTTACAGTATATCCTCTGATACCATTTCCTTTCATCGTAAAACAGATAATTCTTTAAATTTGCTGCATATCTTTGATACAGCTCATTGACACTTCTGTAAATCCTTAAGCACAAATTTCTATACAGTTACAGCATATCTTCTACCTCAAAAATGTCTTTATCACTGCTATCTCTGTATCAGAACTGTGCACAGAGCTCCACTGTTGTCCAACAGCTGTTAAAAACTGGGTGCAATTGTCCTTTATTACCATGGCCACACACACTCCGTACACCATAAGGCTGCGAGGAAATCAACGAGGCACCAGATCAGCAGCTTAAATTGCCTGTCTGGCTCTGCTTTCTCTGGTTTCAGCCGAGTCAGCATTTCTTTTCTTAAAACTGAACGTTCGTGACCTTTTTTTTAAAGACTTGCATAACTCTTTAAAAAAGAGAAGAATTGGGACATTTGAGGGTGAAGGAGTCAAAAAGTACAAATAAAAATCTCTGGTGTTTAGAAACATGAAGGCCCGCTAGATGGGGCCTCATATTTAAAAATGAAAGAAGCCTGCTTTGTTGAAGTGTTTCCTTCCTGCAGATGAAGACACATCTGACACCTCATCTCTTGGGCACTGGCGTGATAATTTGCACTATGCAGTGCTGCAAAGTACATTTACTCGGCAGTGTCCTGAAACTAAAGTTTTACTTTTAGGTACTTGTGAGGCAAATATTTTGCAGAGGCAGCACTTTATTAGAAACACTTCTGCAATCTTATGCAATCCACTAAGATGGCTCTGCCATGAAATCTTGACATTACCAGAAAGGTTTATAACTGAAGTGGAGATGACGATGTACTGGAGTGCATTATATTGAGTGTTATACCCGATAATGTGTGGGATGGATTAAACAAAAAGAAGACAGACAAAAATCACCTGACAACCAGAACCAGAGATCCAGTCTTCTTGATCCTGTTGGCTGAGGGGACATTAGAAGCACCCATCCCAACTCATAAACCATACCCTACTTTAGCCTCCTTTTTGACTCTAAACGTGACTATAATTTACAAAATCAACACCATCCTGTAATAAATAAGACTTAAAACTAGTGACCGAGATCAGAAACTCATCAGTTCACAGAGGTCACTGATCAAGTGAGAACTACAGTCATTTTCCCACTGACTTCTATTGAGGTTTTGCAAACATGTGACCACTAACCACATGACGTAACTTAACTTGTCTGTTATTTTGGATGTGTGATGATTGTCAGCGTAGGATCAAGTGAATAAGGCCCCAGTCATACGGGCCTAGAGACCGGTCCGTGACCATCTGGCAACCACTGATCATGAGGGAAAAAGTTAGTATTCCCTGAATGGTTGCGAGTGGTTGCTGGAGGTTGATGGCAGTCACTGGGAAAATGATTGCTAAAGCCCACACAGGCCTACAGACCGCTCAGTGACCCCCTGGCAACCACCTGTTGCTAGGGGAAATTGTGTATTCCCCAAACAGTTAGCAAGAACCTCCTTGTGATTGCTTTGGTTGCTAGCATATTGCTGCGGTTTTCTTTTGAATGAAAGCAACAGACTTATCTACAAACACTGTCCAACTACTCTCCAAAAGTGCAATGCAAATGCAGACTATTTGCCTTCAAAGTTAAAGCTGCGCCTTTTGAAACATGTTGGCTGCAGCGCTGAGGCACATCTTTTATTTTGAAGGTGAATCTTCTCCATTTCCGGTTTCCATCACACTTTTTCAAGTTGCACTACCGCTCGGCTAGTAGTGAGCGAGCGAGTATTTGCAGAGAAACATGAAAAACTACAGGCAACCCTGGCAATCTGCTACCAACCAAAGCAATCACTAGGAGGTTTTTGGTGCAGCACCTTCTTTGCGACCGATTTTACCCAGCGAGACCCAGCAACCAGGAACCACTGAGGAATACACCTTTTCCATGGTGACAGGTGGTCGTCTTGAGCAATGTGTGCGTGACATCACGTGAGAAACCTCAACACAACCAGACTTCTTTTTCACCCCCTGCTGGCCATGAAAGAGAATGCAGGTTTAAAGCACTTTTGCATTGACTTTATTTTCAGACCTGGAAGCTACATCTTATCCAGTCTGTGGTATGCGTGCATTCCCGTCTTTGTCATCATGTTTCAGTGTTAGTTATTTGTCTTTTTGTTTATGTTCTGTTTTATTGTGATGGTTAGTGTGTCAGTGGTCAGATATGATTGTCCATTTGTCTACTGGTGCTCACTTTTTTGGATTCTTGCTTTATGTTTCTACATTTTTTTGGCCAGTAAAGGCTTTCATTTATTTATTTATTTTTGTTTGTTTTTTATCAATATGGCCTAGTTTGTAATACGAAAAGCAAGTTCAGCGTAGCCAGGCTGGGTTGACAAAACCTAAAACCTTGATCAGAGATAATGAGTATGAACTTTCTCTGTTAACTCAGGCTTTCTGTTTCAGGGTCTGTTCACACTTACATAAATGGGGGGTTTGATTCATTTAAACATTAAAGGCTACTCAGATTTCAGCTCCAAATCAAGCAGTGTGAACAGACTTGGCAGCAGATTGGGATTACTGTCATTTTACTGCAGGGCTTCCTGCGCAGTATTACTAATGGACAGTTTAACAGGTTATTTCTGTATCACACTTAGGACACAAAATAACTGGAAAAAGTGGCGCTTACATCCAAATTTTAACTGGACCTCTGGACAGAACCTGCTCCAGATCAGGTTATGCGTTCAGCATCGGTTACCATGGTGATCTAGTGAGGTTAGATAGCCTGTTTCATGAAACTGAAAACTCTGACTTTAAGCTCAACATACATCGCTCGCTTTGCAGTACACCCCTCTGAACTTTGGTATTTCCTCCTGCTGCCTTAATAGACATCTATGACAGCTACCCTATGACAGCTGGAATAGGCCCGCAACCTTGAATTGGATAAGTAGAAGAAAAGTGGGTGATAATTCTGTGTACTCTTATTTTTCTTGAATATAAAGAAGAACGGGCCTGAAAAACGGAGTAGCTCGCTTCACTGGTGCAGGAATAGGAGCACTTCAGAGCTTGTTTGAAGGTTTTAAAACTTTTTCCAGAACCAGATACTTGTCTGCAAATCCAACTGGACACAGAAAAAGAAGCTCTTGGTTAGTAATAACAATAATCCAAAATGTGGACAAATTTGAAACAGGGCTCATGTTACAGCTTGCCTATCTTTTTTTCTTTTTCTTTTTTTTTTGATTTTTGTGAACGCAATGACCTTCTGTGAGGGCCGTTTATAATAATTATTATTTGCCTTTTTTTTCTTAAAAATTTAGTCGCAAAAGTGTTGCAGTTTTGAATATATATTTAGAATATGCTCTGTGAAAAGTGTAGGTGTAATAAGCGAAAGCTTCAGCCCACACTTTTCCTGCCAAATAACTTGAGTTCTTTAGGTTTAATTCAATTCTTTGGTGTCATTTGTTTATTTTTATTGACATTTCTTGGTTACTTTTGAACAAATAAATAAATATTTTTAACACTTTGAGAATTTGTTGTTGATCTTTTACAGTATTCATAAACTAAAGTACTTTTATGAAAGCAGTGGGATTTGAATACCCCCTCCACCACCTGAGAAAAATCACAGTTTTACATTAAACACGTTTCTTATTTTGTCCTATTGATGTTGTGCCATTATTTTTAGTAGTGGCAGCACTAGTATTTGTGTAATAGTGTGTAACAGTGGTAGGACATGAATGAGCTGTTGTTCAGGGAGTGTTGTGCCATTTCTCACGTCATCAGATGTGCTGTAAGCGTTGCTGTTGGGTGAACTCGGAGCGTCTTCAGTGTTGCAGCTGTGTTTGAGAATGGCAGCGCCGTCCCTTTTTTAACTTTGACTCTCAGTTTGTTTCCTGTGCAGCCGTCAGTCGCTCTGCACCATCAACAACATGGCCATACGCAGAAAAGACAGCTTCCTCTGGGGGAAAGGTATGCCTATTAATTCTTTACTTTTAATTATTGTCATAAACAGTTGCTGCTTTAGGACAAAAGGAAAACTTGTTTTTAAGCGATTTAGAGGATCTTTTTTTTGTTGAATATTTATGTGGTTTAGTCTAGAACTCAAACTGCTGCTAACTGCTGCTGATGTGCATCTATTCTCTTGTATATTTTCTAACTTTTGTTTTATTTGAGACTTTTGATGCAGAATAATGCCTTTACCCAGCAAGGAAACGTTTTTACGCTGACAATCATCTTCCTGTGCAAAACCTTCCACAAACTGAGTTGAATCGCGCCTTAGTGGCTGCAATGCACTAAAAATTAACCCATTTTTCATTTAAAAAAAGAGGAAGAGAAGAAGCTATTTTCAGCCTTCTCTTTATCGCTGACCACTTCTCTAACCTGTGAAGGGTGAAGGTGTGATACATGAATGTGTGTGAAAATGGGTGTAAGTGTGAGAATGCTTGTCAAGACAGTCCAGAGCGCTGCATGTCTAATGAATGCTTTATCGAGTGTATATGCCACCATCCTGAAGTGTAACAGATGCTTTCTGTCGCCCCACAGCTCCACCGAAACTCCCAGAAGTGAGGAGGCAGAGTAAAACACATAAGTTCGAGCTGCTGGATGACATCCAGGTACTGTGCTGAATATTTTCCTCTAAAGTCTTTCATTAAACTGCCTCGTTATTCTCCTGCATGCGCCCACACCTGGCAGCCTCGGCAGACTTTTTCACAGCTCACAAAAGGCCATTCATACATAACTTTTAATTGAGATATGAAGGATTTGAAGGTTATTTTATAACAGTGGGCAAACTGACCGTGAGTCATTGCATTTGAAGGTGTCTGTGACGTAACACCAAACCTTGGTCTTTCTCTAATATCACCGCTGTCTTTCTCACAGAAGTTGAGGCTGGAGATCAATCACGTCATGCCTGAAATCCACAGCCCTGAACTGAAGGAGCAGAAGTGAGTATGAGCACAATTTTTACAGCAGCTCTTCTATGAGTCAGCATGGCTTATTCCTCTTGTTTAGGTGACACTTTGATTCAGTTTAGTCTCCCACACCACACGCAATGCTCAGTCATGCAGCCACCTTTAGTCAGATTTGCGTGTGACCCATTCAGAAGCCAAAGAGGGGGGTCAACGTGATGGAATAGGAAAGCAGAAAAATTGCTGCACTGCACAAGTCTGAAAATCGGTTTGTTGTGAATAACTGTTTTGCCAAGTGGTTAAACCAGTATTTACTTAAGAAAAACTCAAACTCCTACATTTAACCCTCTGAGGTCTACATCATAATCATTGATGATCCCAACCTTAACCCTAACACTGACCCTGGGCAATCAGAATATATCATTTTTGTTTTTATTAAATGGAATTAGCGATCAGGGAACAAAGAAAATAATTATTCTGACACACACCAAAAACAATTCACATTTTTTACCAAAAAACTCAGTTTTGCCTTTCTCCAAATCATTGGGTTATGGTTAGGGTTACTGCCTATGATGGCTTAGACCCCAGAGATTTATCATTAGATGCATAATGAGTATCTAACTCATTATGCAGAATGTCCCTTTTCAAAATCGCATACACCAGCCACTCCCAAAACCCAAGAATGCCGAGGCACTTTGGAATCTGTAAATCTTCTGTGGCAAGCCCCAACTTTTAGTTGCATCTCGAATTAATGTTGCAGTCACACTAGGAAAACAGTATTTGGAGACCGCAGCATGAATAAAATTATTGTGACTGTGTGCAATGAACTTGCAATCTTGTTGGCTTTGAAATGGTTGCTTCAAAGACAGGGGCCATCTTCAAAGCAACTTTGGTGCATCAAGACAGTGATAAAACAGCAATAAGACGGAGTCAGTCTGCTATCAGTTGCCGATTGAACAGGGTAGATTTGAAACAGAAATTCTGAAATTTCTCCACAAATAGTGACGTAGTTGCTGCAGGACTGTGATTTAACTGCAAAATGATACAGGCGCTCGGCAACCTTGCATTCACACCTACGGTAAATTTAGAATATAGCCAGAATACAACCATTTGAGTCGGGTGCCCCGTTGCAAAGAGACAGACAAGTCACACTCATCGGTGCAGACTGACTCAGACAGACTGCAATGTATTGGCAATCTATCTGCCTTTATAAATTAGACAGCAATTAGTTGCAAACCCTCACCAATTTGTCTGAGAGTGATTGCAGTCAGTCTGAGTCAGACCACGACTGTTTGGAGACAGGTTGCCTGCAACCAGGCGGCCTGCACAATTACTGCAATGTGACTGAGCTATAACACACAAGCCAAAGATGTCTTCTGGTCCCACATATGTAAAAACCCAGTGGTAGGTACTCACTTGAGTCCTTCTTTTGCCTTCACAGACTAATTTTTTCCCTTTTGGCAATTTACTTCAGGAACAGTTTTTACCATCTTTTCTCTGCCGCTGATGATGTTTTCTGTCAAACTGCCAATCGAGAGAAATAAAATAGTTGAGGGACAAAAACTGGTCAGATAAATGAAAAACAAGCACAGGCAGTATAAAAGATGGACGTAGCTTCTGTGCCTACATGAAAGTGCCTTAAAGCTGCATTCTTGTTAATGGCCAGAAGGGGGCAGCCCCTGTGATTGCAAAAAGACTTCTAGTTCTATAGAAGTCTGTGGGATAGCGGCCCTCCACTCCCTTTCCCTGTAACCTCAGAAAACATATTCCTGACGTGCTTGTGGGCTCAGTCACTAGTTTCAAGTAATATTTTGGTCACTTGTGGTTGACAAGTCTTTAGCCAATGGAAGCGTGGTTTCAAGTCAGATGCATTTGGTGTTTTAGGGTAAAAGCTCAACTTGAGGCTTTATCAGAGGATTTCACAAACTAATAGATGGATGGCGTCATGGTGGCTACGTCCATCTTTTACATGATAGATTCACGAATTAAATGTAACAACTTTGTTTTATTGGTTTTAATTGCATTTTTATTGTAAATATATAATTAGAAATTAAATATTTTAATCAATCATATTTCAGAATCTTATCCCCCCCC